>CAMAPF010001036.1:107500-390636 GCA_945859915.1 Cuscuta epithymum | reverse complement strand
ATAGAGCATAGGAACTTGCGGCATCTCATGTTTTCGAGAGATGTTGCCCATGCGTTGGCAATTGTCACAAGATTGACAAAAGATATGGGCATCTCGAAATAAGCTTGGCCACCAAAAACCACACTCAAGTACCTTCATGGCCGTTCGCTTGCCTCCAAAGTGGCCACCACATGCATGTGAGTGACAAAAGGCAAGAATGGATGTTATCTCCGTCTCGGGAATGCACCTTCTAATGACTTGATCTTTGCAATGTTTCCACAAGTATGGTTCATCCCATACGTATTGTTTTGCATCGTGTTGGAGCTTCTCTCTTTGAACTTTAGAGAAGCTTGGTGGAAACCTGTTTAGAACAAGGAAATTAACAATGTGAGCGTACCAAGGGCGGATTTCCTTAAGAGAGAAAAGAGTCTCATCGGGAAATTCCCCCCGGATATCATCCTTAATATGATTGTTTCCTTCATCAAGGACTAAACGGCTTAAGTGATCGGCCACCAAGTTCTCCATGCCCTTCTTGTCCTTGATCTCAACATCAAACTCGCTCAAGAGTAGTATCCACCGAATCAACCTTGGTTTGGCCTCCTTCTTTGTCATTAAGAATCTAAGAGCCGCATGATCAGTGTAAATGACCACTTTGGTTCCAAGTAAGTATAACCTGAATTTCTCAAGTGCGTAGACGACGGCCAACATTTCTTTTTCGGTGGTGGCGTAGTTGCGTTGAGCATCATTGAGAGTGGTGGATGCATAGTAGATCACATGAGATGCTCTTTCCACCTTTTGGCCCAAAACGGCCCCGACCGCATAGTCGCTAGCATCACACGTGATCTCAAATGGAAGAGACCAATCGGGAGCTTGGATGACAGGTGCGGTTACTAGCTTTTCCTTCAACGTATTGAAGGCCTTCTTGCATTCCTCGGAGAAGATGAATTTCACCTCCTTTTTGCAAAAGTGTGCACAAAGGAGATGCAATTTTTGAGAAGTCTTTGACGAATCTCCGATAAAAACCTGCATGTCCAAGGAATGATCGTATCTCCCTAACGGTGGTAGGATAAGGGAGTGATTGGATGACTTCAACTTTGGCCTTGTCAACCTCTATCCCTTAGGATGAGATCACATGGCCTAGAACAATTCCTTCTTCCACCATGAAGTGGCATTTTTCAGAATTCAAAACAAGGTTTGATTCTAAAATTACTCAAACCACATGTATCTTATACGGAGTATTTACTTTTATGTGTAAAATTTTTCTCCCTACGTCCCTAATAACTTTGCCAAGTTTGACCTCCACAGAGATTATTTTAATAAAGTAAAAATTGTGTGGTTGAAGTTTGTGTAGAGGAGATAGAATTAACTAGAATAAAAAATTCTTTACTTAAAAGTGAAAGTAACAAAATTAATGAGACATCCAAAAAATGGGAAAACTATAAGGGACGGAGGGAGAAAATTACAATGGTCCAGATGCTAGGAATTCACATATATTCACCAAGATCACATATTTATCCACAACTTTTAATTCAGTTATATATTTGGAGTTATTTCTAATAATAATTTAATAATAATAATAATACGGAGTAGTAAAAAATCGTCATTTTGTTCATAAATATTCAAATTGAAACAGATTAGAAAGATTCAGATTAAATCAGAGCAGCAAAATTCAAATGAAATCTGGAGGATTCAAACTAAATGAAAAAATTCAAATCAGACCCGACTACATAAAAATATTCAAATACTCCGTATTAGATTATAAAAAATTTGAATTACATCAGTCGAGATGTTAAAAATTCACATTAACCAAAGGCGGTCGTGTCTATGATTTCCCCTAGTTGGAATTGTGTGACGGTGACGGTGGTTGTTGGTCGGATCGTTTTCTTCTTCTTCGGAAGAATCCAGTGCGGCTGAAGGAATCCAGTGCGGCTTAAGGTTGTCAGTGATCGATGCGAGTGGATCGGTTCTGTTCCATCATCGGCTTTTAGTTATATTGGTTTTTACCGAAGCATTCCGTGGGCAGACTTGGTGCTCCAATTTTCCGATGAAGACTGCGGCGATCGATTTTTCGTCGGTCAAGGAGGAGGAGGAGGATTGCATCGCCCTGGATTCACGTCCTGTCTCTAGGGTTTCACCGCTAAAGTTTTATTTGTCCGCTATCGTCTTTTGGCGAGGAGCGGTGCCGTCTTCCGACAATTCGTTCGTGGATAGGGAGATTCGGCTGAAGGTGACTCAAGGGGCCGATCAAGGCGATGAAGAAAGAAGATGAAGTGAAGGCAATGAAGACAGAAGATGAAGTGAAGGCGATCTGACCCCCTCCTGAACCGCCGTCGGGGGTTCCTGGAAAGCTGAGGGAAGAAATTTATTTTTTTGCTTTTAATTATTTTAATGGTCTAAATTTGTCTGTGTTTGTTTGTTGTTTTATCTCTTTCGATTGTAAAACTATGAATTTGAGTTTGGATGTGGGTGATGATTAAGGATGGCAATGGGGGAGGGGCCCCGTGGGGAACCGCCCCGTGGGAGGAAGTTGGGGCAGGTGGTGGGATGGGGTGGGTGGTGGGGGAATTATTTCCTCCCCGCTTAAATATGGGGCGGGTGATGGGTTATGCACCCCCCGCACTGTCCCCGCCCCGTCTCCCGTTATATTTACACATATTAACAATTAATAATAATAATAATAATAATCACAATAATAATACTAATGATAATAGTAATACTGATACGAAGTAATTCAAATAGCATGGTGGCCCGGTAGGTTTAGTGGTTTCCTATCAAATGGATTGTGCCTAATGGGTCTATTTATGTTTAATAACTCAACTATCTTGTAAAATTGCTTATCAAAATCATAAACTAAAATGATTTTTTGTAGGGGGAAGTAAAATGAATTTGGGAAAGTTACAAAGTGATATTAGCTTAAACGCCTCACGCAAAGTTTGAATGTTTTCTTCTTTTGTTATTTACAGTGCGTTAATTCTTTTCTTATGAATGTCATCTTTATGATTGTAGTTAGAACTCTTAAAATATGGTGATCATAGGTCGTCCTAGATGCTGTCAAATGACCATAATTGATTGAATGCAGGGTTTAAGAAAATATTATAGAGCTAATCAATGCTAATAAAGAGTTTGATAAAATGACTAAATTAAAACGTGTATAATGTGTTCTAGATTTGAAATGGGATGTAAGATTACATTGACACTTAAAACTAAAAGTTTTTTTGGCTACTATAAGTGTTGTTTAATTTTTGAAAAATTGTCAGGGTCTAAAATGATGTTAATTTTTGACGAATATTTCCCCCGTTGGGTACCTGTGGGTCTAGCTGGTCGGGGCGAGGGATGGGGCGGGTCGAATAGTAATGGGGGATGGGGCGGAGTGGGGGTGATTTTTTAGACACGGGGCGGGGCATGGGGGAGTGAACCCCCCGCCCCAACCCCGCCTCATTGCCATCCCTAGTGATGATCTAACTGCGATTACCGTCACTGGCTCAGTTGTGCCCATTAATGGATCAACGAGTTATATTACCAAGTTAATTAACTTTGAATTTGGTTCGCGGGACGGCGGTTTTCATAAGTTTTATTGTCGTTTTATCTACTTTCTCAAAGGTTTGATATCAATGTAAACCGCTTTCATCTAAAAAAATCACGGGAAAACTGTCAAATAGGTCCTCGAACTTTTATAAAAAGGTCAATTAAGTCCTTCTATAGGAGGTTCTGTCCGGTCGTCACGATTTGGGGCAGTTCCCGGTGGAATTTTTTGATGAAATTTTTTGAGCATCTTATTCACCATGTCTAGTTTACGCATACCAAATTTCAGCTAAAAATTCAATCGGGAACACATTCAAATTAATTCTTGAAGATAACTGCGTATTTTTGCGCTATCGAATTAATTTGAATGCGCTCCCGATTATTTTTTTAGCTGAAATTTGGTATGAGTAAACTAGGCTTGATGAATAAGATGCTAAAAAAAATTCATCAAAAAATTCCACCGAAAACCGCCCCAAATCGCGACGACCGGACAAAGTCTCTTTTAGAAGGACTTAATTGACTTTTTTATGAAAGTTCGAGGACCTATTTGACAGTTTTCCCAAAAATCACTTTATAAACGTAGATGAGGCGAACAGAACAGTGAGAACATCCGACAGTTGGTGAGCCCCAATCTTAATTCTGAAGTACAAAAATTAAAAAAAGTCAGCAACGGCATATTCTAATATTCCGCCTTTGCTAGTTTGCTCGTGCTTTGCCCATGGATTATAATTGCCGCCTATTTCCGTAATCGATGAATTGGCTCTTCTCAGATGCTCCCCCAAGCTTCCCAGTGAGACATTCCTTCTCCTACTACATGTACAAGAATCCTGAAAGTATTCTTGGAGAAAGATAAAAGAAAAAGGAGTGCTTTCATTTCTTTCATGCGAGATTGAGGCTTCATCACAATCTAAAACAAAAATAGAGAGAAAAGAATGGGCCTGAAGCGTCGATTCGCCTGCTTAATCTTTGGGTTGGGTTTGATTACGAATCTCACCGTGATATTGAGTGATGCCGGCGGGGTGACCAGTAGCTATGCGACGGAGAACGGATCAAGCTCCGATATTAACGATATGCCTTTGGATAGTGATGTCTTCAGAGTTCCTACTGGCTACAATGCGCCCGAGCAGGTTATGCCCTGCTTTAATCTTAGAGTTCATCATCTTTTTTTTCCTTTTCTTTATTAAAGATTCCATTTTTATTGTAATTTTTTCATTTCTCTATACTTACCATCAATAGCCATCCAGAAAAAATATCATTCTGGCACTCGTTACTATGTGACAAGTACAAATATCAAAGTACACTTCAATTTTAAAACATGCAATAACCCTACATTTATACATGTGGTCAGAAATTGAAGCACACTAGCACCATGAGAATTAATAACCCAACATTTATCTTTTACAATCAGACTGAATGTTGAGATTAGGTAGCACTACGGCAGAGGGTTTGCTTCCCTTGGGAGTTGATTTGTTGTAAACATCATAAATTTAGTTTGATAAAAGTTAGTATGAACAAAATACATATCTAAGTTTGTTAAACGTTAGATATTGAAGAGTTATGCAGGTTTTATGAAACAAATATTTTTTTTTTGTCGGGTCATAAATTTGTTAGGATAGATGTTGGGTCCTAAGTTTGTTTTATCATTAGTTTGATAAAAGCTAATGATACTTTTAAGTTTTAACTAATATTGCCCCCAACTTTTGTTAAAAGTTTGACAAAAGTATGAACAAAATAAATATCATAAATTTACTTAAAAGTAATAATTTTTTGTTTTTTGGGAGGAAGGCATTATTAATGCACTATTTAAGATCATATTGAAAGTTGAAACATATCGTAGAAGGGTGGTTTTGTGTTGTTTGAATTGAAAAGGATTTGGGTTATGTAGGTACATATAACACAAGGGGATTATGAGGGGAAGGGAGTGATTATCTCTTGGATTACACCTCATGAACCTGGTTCAAACACAGTGGTTTACTGGGCTGCTGAGAATAGTAATGTCAAGAGCCGTGCTGAAGGAATCGTTGTGGCCTACAAGTTTGGTAATTACACCTCTGGCTATATTCATCACTCCACCATAAAAAACCTAGAGGTTTGTACCAATTTTTCCCATATAAAAGCATTGCTTAGTTTCTGCTAACCAATAGGATAAATCAAAAGAAAATAAAAGACTGGGAGTAAATTTGTTGTTTTTTGTGCTGGACTCAATGTAAGTATATAGTTTTTTTTACATATCTGCAAAAAGAAAATGTTATTCATCATGTCTAGCCTTTTCATGTCAACTACAAGAGGAGTTAGCACTAAACAAAACACTCTATCAGTCTATCTCCACTTGAAACATACGCCTTTCCGGCTCTTTGGGAATTAAATAATAAGCATTTTTATATAGAAATGACGCTGGAAAATAAAATGGAGTGTTGTGGTCCACTAACTCCATTTCAGGCGTTTTTAAAGCTGAGTTGACGTAGAGAGACAGAAAAGGAAATTAAAAGTAAGTTACAGGAATACATAACAAAACAGAAATTCCCAAAGGGTCTATAACAAAAAAGTCCCTATATTTGATGGAACCAGGAAATATGTATTTAAGGCAAAGATTAGTGAGAAGTGTGACAAATTGTTTTTTATATATTTCTGCAGTATGATACAAAATACTATTATGAACTGGTGGGTGGATCTGGGGATGATGCTACGATTCGGCAGTTTTGGTTTGTTACTCCTCCTAAACCTGGACCTGATGTTCCTTATACATTTGGTTTAATAGGTATTATGTTATTGTTGTTAATATTATTGTTATTATTATTACTACTGTTGTTGTTGTTGGTATATTATTGTTATTGTTATTAGTATTACGTACTCCCTCCGTCCCGAAATATCTTTCCTACTTTCCTTTTCGGGCCGTCCCAAAATAATTGTCTCGTTTCCTCTTTTGGCAATAATGTGTGGCTCATATCAATTCACCTTTTTCTACTCAAATCTCAACCACAACTTTTACCTTTTCAACCACTTTCTTAAAACTTGTGCAAAAGCAAACAAGACATTTATTTTGGGACGGAGGGAGTAGTATTTTATTAATAATAATAATAATAATTATTATTATTATTATTATTACTATAGCTATTACTCCTATTCTTATTCATATTCCTATTCCTACTCCTACTCCTATACATCGACCTTGATGAACTGAACTGCCTATGAAATAAAAGGGATATTTGAATAAATGTTTATATGTTGATGAAGTGGTTTATGGAACAGGGGATCTTGGCCAGACTTATGATTCCAACACCACATTGACCCATTACCAATTTAACCCTGTGAAAGGACAAACATTGTTGTTCGTGGGAGACCTCTCCTATGCGGACAGGTATCCAAATCACGATAACAACAGGTGGGATACATGGGGAAGGTTTATAGAGAGGGTTGCTGCCTATCAACCATGGATATGGACTGCAGGAAATCATGAAATTGATTTCGTCCCTGATATTGTACGTGTATCTTCATACCAATAACTGCTTTTAAGTTTATTACTGTTTTTCTTTTCAAATGAATCAGTAATCACTAGAATCTTTATTTCTTGCATCTATTATCAATATGCATTTTGCACCTTCTGCTATTTAACTACTAAAATATTGAGGAATCCTTGAAATAGGTATACTAGTCAATAGATTCAATCGATCTTAAAAAAAACTTTTCCGCCATTTCTTGACGTTATCATGTTTGTGATATGGATTTTGAACTTAATGGAACGACCCAACATTTTGCATGCGGTGTACCAAAAGTAACTCATGTTTGTCTTTAGCGTGAATCAATGGTTGTACTGTTGAATTAGGGCATGAGTAAGAGATTTACTAAATGTAGTTTGGTAAGACATAATGAAATGTTATGTAATAAAATTATTAGTGTATTTCTACTACAGCCCACCCCAAACTAGACCCTGGAATCATCATGGGTGACTATTAACTTCTTGTTTCTATATTTCAGGGTGAAACAGTACCATTTAAACCATACATGCATCGATTTTATGTGCCATTTGAAGCATCAGGAAGCACTTCCCCTCTTTGGTACTCTATAAGAAGGGCTTCAGCACATATCATTGTCTTGTCTTCTTACTCGGCTTTTGGTAAAATAGTTTATTTACTGGCATTGACACCAACAGTTTATCCCAGATTAAAAGAGCTAAGAGAGAAAGAGAGAGAAATAAGTTTATAAAACGTTGAGTTAGACTGCCTTCCCCATCTAAATTTCTAAGTTATTCATGATCTTTAATTTCTGTTTTTGGGGGGTGGGGTAGGTACATATACACCACAGTGGAAATGGTTGGAAAGTGAACTAGCGAAAGTGGATAGGAGGGAGACAGCGTGGCTGATTGTTCTCATGCATTGTCCAATGTATAGTAGTAACATGCATCACTACATGGAAGGGGAATCTATGCGAGTGCTATATGAACCCTTGTTCGTGCAGTACAAAGTCGACGTTGTTTTCGCGGGTCACGTTCACTCTTATGAACGATCTGTGAGTATAACTTTTCTTAGCTTGCGAATTGATCATTTAAGTTTAAAAAAAAATACGGAAAAAGGGTTAAATAGACCTTCCAACTATTCCAAATCCATCACTTAAGCGTCTCTTCTAAAACAAGCCATATACTATGTATTAAAACTGTTACAAAACAATCAATTTGGACCAAGCTACAGGAGAACAACCCTTTATAGAAGGTCATATGCTGATTTGTGTTAGATACTTTCAATTCTAGTCCTAACAGATCACAGAATTGATTCAAGAAACTCAAGGCAACTTTTATTGAATCTCCTTAGGCAACTGGCCGAAGCCCCCAAATGAAAAGAAAGAGAGGCTCGTCTCTAACTCCCCAATCCCAAGACTAATGTCTAAACTCTAAAACAGCCTCCTTCCAATATCCTACTATAGTCTATTTATAGTAATGAAGGCTAACCACCGATAGTTGTTTGCTCATAATAGACTAGACTAATAACAACCCTATTTCCTTCTAGAATACACTTTATTAGAGTATTTATCTCTTCTCTTCAGTTTAGTAAAGTCTCTATCAAATCTCCCCTCCTCAAAATCCAACTTGCCCTCAAGTTGGGCGGTTGGAAATTGTTGTCTGATGCTAGGTTCTGTCTCCCAGTATTAATCAAACTCCGGCAGATCCTTCAAATGTACCCAGATTTCCCTCTCCCCTGCTGAATTCATTCAGATATTCTTCACTTCCTCAAGCCACACCAGTACTTCACACTCTTCAATTAAACAATTAGGAAGGTCTTGGCAGGTGTTGGCAGGTTTCAAGTCCTTCTGCTTCCTCTTCATCCTGGTGCTTCTACCTTCCCAATATCTCACTGGTTTCAGAGCAAAGAACATTGCTACTTGATCTTTCCAATTCACAGATGTTACTGCAACATCTATTGTCTCTGGTAAACTTTCATTCTCTTCAGTCTTCAGGTCTTCAATGGCTACAATTATTTTCATGCTTCCCTGAGGTGTAACACTTACAACGGTAGCAGAATTTGTGTTCTTGTCTTGAACATCAAGATTCTCATCCACTTTAATCTGCTCATAAGGAATTTTTGAACTACAATTTGCTTCCACTCCAGTTGACTTTCCTCCCATTGAATTATGATTGACAACCATGATGCTTTTCAGTAAAATACTGCCACCCTCTGCCACACTTTGAGTACTCCCCATATCCTTCCACCATACAACTTCCATCGAAATTCACCACCAAAAACTCTCTGCCACTGAACATTTCTCAAAAGGAGAGTCCCTTTTTACCTTGTGCCTTGAAACAGATAGTGGAAGTTCCCAGGTTATTTTTAAAATGGTACAATCTGTGCTACTATGAAGCAGCACATAAACCAAGCAACACTTTGCGGCTGAGAATACAAAGTCAGCTCCTGCATCACCAAATACATCATCCCTACTTCTTTGGTTCCATCCTTCCTTGTCAGATGAAGGAAGTTCATTTTTTTTAAAAGCACTCCAATCTTTGCAGCTATTCTTCAAGCTGGAGAATTCATGAAGCATAGGATCCAAATTGATGTAGCAGCATCCTTCAGATTTCTCCAAATGGATCAACCACTTTATCCTTCTAATCGCATCAGTTTCAAGAATTACCTCCTTCCCTTGAGATATAGGATTTGACTTCCCAGTCTGGTATTTCTTGACTTGAATGTAGTCATCAATTGAAGGGCTACGCTCAAGGGACAGCAGCATATTGGTCTCCAATTCTGAATTAACTACTTCGTACCTGGAGGTGTTATTACAAATGAGGAAACGAGTAATTGCTCCATCTTCCAGTCCAAGATTAACTGAAGATTTCTCCTTGCTTTCCTCTTTGCCATAAGTGTGTGTATCCTCCGTGGGCGGTAGTTGCTGATTGACCAACTTCTGCTGCGACTCTGGGGACTCAAATAGAGATTGCGAACTAAAGTTTTCTACTCGAGTCGAAGCCAGAGGACCGGAAGAAATCTCTTGCGACTGAGACAAACCTCTTTTCTTCGAATTTATACAGTGACGTACAGTCCTCGACCTTCCTCGCCGACGTTGATGCAGCAGCTTGGGCTTCTCCTTCTCCATGTTTGAAGGCTTTTCTTTCTCCACTTTTTCGCTCTTCTTTTTCTCCACTTTTTCACTCTTCTTTTTCTCTACTTTTCCGCTCTTCTTTTTCTCCACTTTTCCGCTCTTCTTTTTCTCCACTTTCTCGCCTTCAACTTTTTCTGTGAACTTCCCCAAGGTTCCGCGCGAATCCTTTTGAGAGTGCGAAACAGTTCGCGACTCTTTCTGCGAGCTTTTTAGAGATGGCGACGAGCCTTGTTTTTCAGGTATCGGAAGATGCCTGTGCGAACTTCGATGCGAGTCGTCTGTACCATCTGAGCTTTCCGGATGTTTCGCAGATTTATGATGCGAAACAGTCCGCGATTTCTTCTGCGGCTCCTGCGATCTTCGCAAAGCGTGCAACCTTCTCTTAGATCGATCTTCCGCATCCAGTCTGGCCAGAATCGCTGCCATCAACCCCATATTTTGTTGATGAATCTTCTCCAAGTTATCCAATCGTGATTCCATCTTTGCGCGCGTCAAGACCTTAACAGCGATGAACCTGGCTCTGATACCAATGTTAGATACTTTCAATTCTAGTCCTAAGAGATCACAGAATTGATTCAAGAAACTCAAGGCAACTTTTATTGAATCTCCTTAGGCAACTGGCCGAAGCCCCCAAATGAAAAGAAAGAGAGGCTCGTCTCTAACTCCCCAATCCCAAGACTAATGTCTAAACTCTAAAACAGCCTCCTTCCAATATCCTACTGTAGTCTATTTATAGTAATGAAGGCTAACCACCGATAGTTGTTTGCTCATAATAGACTAGACTAATAACAACCCTATTTCCTTCTAGAATACACTTTATTAGAGTATTTATCTCTTCTCTTCAGTTTAGTAAAGTCTCTATCAATTTGGCATATGTTTTCTTTTCCTTTTTTCTTTACTTTTATTTATTATGTACTTCCGTTTTTCCTTTTCTTTTTCTTTTTTTCTTCTTCTTCTTCTTCCCATGGCCTTTATTCCCCCATTCCCTCCCTGCTTCCTCAATTGTCATGTTTTTATTTTATTTCTGCCTTTTCGGTTTTCCTCTAATGTTCTTTTACTTTTCTTTTTCTATCTGACCTGTTTTCATTATAAATCTCCAATGTTTTTCACACCTAAGCTCCATATTGGACTTTCTAATGTTTAAGACCCATATCTAAACGAACTTTTTAATAATCAAGCAAGCCAAACAGTGTTTGTTTACCAGACATTAAATTGTTTGTTTCTCCCCCATTTTATTGTAAGAAAAACAGTGTTTAAGTTTTGTCGTTACTGTTGAAATGGCTAAATAAAAATGAACGACCCTTCTCCCTCCTCATGTTTTAGTTATTGTTTCATTCCCAGTTTCAGCCACTTAACTCATTTAAACTGTTTTGAGCTCACCAAACAGGATCTTAGAAGGCTCCACAAAATAAGTTTGAATGTTTATCGACGCTTTCGTATGTCAGGTTATCTGTTCTATTTTTTTCCCAGTTTAACGTACTTTTCTGTATGGGGGGGGGGGGGGTTCTAGGTAAAAACAGGGGAAAAAATGCATGGCTAGTATAAATACCCAAATAAAAAACATGTGATAATTTTGATCAAACATCGTTTTACTTGTAAGTTTTCCTTTCGTAGATCCGCGTATCAAATATTGCCTATGACATAGAGAATGGACAGTGCAGCCCTGCAAAAGATGGATCTGCCCCTGTATATATAACCATAGGAGATGGTGGAAATTCAGAAGGATTAGCCATTGAGTATGTATTGGTTATTTGACACACGCACACACTATCACACACACAGGTCTAAAGTTTAAATTAAATTTGATGTGAGAGCTCTCATAGTTTTGAATGAATGAGTAAAATGTTGGTACAGGATGAGACAGCCACAGCCGAGTTACTCGGCATATAGGGAAGCTAGCTTTGGTCACGGGATGTTGGATATCAAGAACAGAACACATGCCCGTTTTGGATGGCATAGGAATCAAGATGGGCTTGCTGTTGAAGGTGACTCCTTATGGCTCATTAACAGATATTGGAAGTCGTTATTGTCGTCCTCATTAAAGGCCTGGAGAGCTGCCACCTCCATATGATGTCTGTGCGTGTGTGTCTGCCTATGCTGGTTGCTAGTTGGTTGGTGGGGTTGGAAAAGTTGAAGCAGCTGGCGGCTCGCTGAATTGAACTGAGCGTCTTTCTACTCCCAAGTTTGTCTGTTGTGCGTGTACATTAGTTATTATTTGTTTCCTTCTTACTCTCTAGTTTGTTTGTTGGAGAATGCATGAAAGTATCATTTAGGTCTGAACGTTCTTACCAACTATGTACTTATCTAGCTGCCAAATGCTTCACGGCCATGTTTGTCATCCAGAACGGAGAGGCAGCGTTTGGTGTTATCCAAAGTTTCTCTGTTGGAGAATGCATGAAAATATTCATTTAATTGTCTCTGATTCTCTGAACTTTCTTACCAACTATGTACTTATCTTAGTTATCTAGCTGCCAAATGCTTCACGGCCATGTTTGTCATCCAGAATGGAGTGTGGCAGCGTTTGGTGTCATTTGTTTTCAAGCAATACTTGTGTTTTTTAAAGGAAGAAAAGCGCTCTCAAAATAAGTGTGACAAGAAAACGAAAAAGTCACCTCTGACATTGAAAAATCACTCTTAGTCTCTTAGAGCCTGTTTGGTAGCACGAAAATCGGCTGATTGTAGGGGTGGACTCGGCCGGTTCGGGCCTGGGCCCGGCCGGGCCTCGGTTCTGTTTTGTTGGGCCCGAGCCCGAACCGGTAGCCACCGGTTCCGGGTCCGGGCCTAGCCGGGCCGGGCCACCCGGTTTGTAATTTTTTTTTGGCTTCTCCTATTTAACCCCCAACCCGCCCCCCCTCACCCCCAAACCACCCCAAACCATCTCAAATGGCCCAAAATACCCAGACCAACCCAAAAACTTTAAAAAATTCAAAAAAAAAAAAAAAAAATCGGCCCGGACCGGGCCCGAACCGGCCGGGCCGGTCCACCAAATGGAGGGCCCGAGCCCGGAACCGAACCCCACCGGGCCGGGTCGACCCGAACCGCCCCTGGGCCGGGCCACCGGTTCGGTCTGGTTCAAATAGTGATCGGGCCGGGCCGGTTCCGGGTCGGGCCGCCCGGCCCGAGTCCACCCCTAGCTGATTGGGCTGATTCTGCTGAAATTTATGAAGTTCTAGTTGAAGTGGCTGCATTGGCTGATTCTGCTGATTTAAGAAAAGATTATTTTTAAAATATTTTATTAATAAATAAAGAAAAAATTATATGTAAAATAGCTAAAATGGTCATCTAAAGTAACTTCAGCCAATACAGCCACAAAAGTAGCTTCAACCTTACTTTTTTGCTTATTACACAATTCGGCGCACGAAAGCAAAAATTACTTATTTGATAAAAAAGTTGGCTTATAAAGTTATAAGCATGATAAGCTGAAAAACGATTTTACTAAATGACCTCTTAATGTTGTGTTAATGGTTGGCTATTCAATGTTTGATTGTGACTTTGGTCAGGTAAAGTGTTGACAATTTCCTTGAATACTGGAAAATCTTTCCTAGCTAGAGAGGTGGTGTTTGTGTCTATGATATTATGTATAGAAAGAGAGTTTGGTTAAAACAAAAAGTGATTTCTAAATGCAAAGTAAGACCTAATCTTGAGAAAATGAATGGAGGAGGTTACATGCAATCAAAATATTATAACAAATGTGTAAGAGAACATGCAAAAAGTGCATTACAATACATAATAAAATGTGCACAAGTTATAAAACAAATTTGCAAACTTTTCTAAAACTCATGAATGCACTTTTATTCATTATTTATCCACTTTATACTATGAATGCTTGCACATTTTTTGACAACGTGTCTTATGATAAAATTTCATCTATCCATCAATTTCAAGTGATTAAAGGCCAAAATTGTTTATTGTCCATTTTCATGGAAAGAATACATTTTAAATGAACTCACTCATATATATATATATATATATATATATATATATATATATATATATATATATATATATATATATATATGTATATATATACATACTAGCACGGTAACGCGCGTTGCGCGATATCCGTGCCCAATCCTTTCGCAGCATTTTACGTGATCCAAACACAGCCTTAGTCTCTTCAACGAAGTCCTTAATCAGAAATGGAATGCTATAAAGCGGAAGCCTTCAGGGTAAAAGAACTTGCAGAAAAGGTGTTAGACAAGGACTTTGCTGGAGCCCGAGTGTTGGCACTGAAAGCCCAAAACCTGTTTCCTGGCCTTAATGGTCTGAGTGAACTTCTTGATGTGATCAACATCTATGTCAACTTTGAAAAGACCACCAATGGCGAAGTTGACTGGTATGCTGTCCTTGGAGTGGATTCTTTAGTTGATGATGAGACACTGAGGATACATTGCGCAAGAATGGCTACATCAGTACACCCGGACTACAACCACTCTTGTGGGGCAAATGGTGCTTTCAGAATACTCATTTAGGCAAATGGGGCATATGGTCTAACAACTGCAGGTAGGAGGGAAAAAAGAATAAAAAATTTAGAGTTTAATTCCAAAACTAAACACAAATCGGGGGGGTCAGAGAGTGTTACCTCCCGGCTTGTTTTCAGTTCAATAAAGAATCTCTTTTCAGCATTATCCCTTGAATCACAGCAATCTATTTCAGCCCCCAGCAAAACACGGTGAATGACAAAACCAAATTCCCTAGGAGCACTTCAAGAATAGAAGATGGAAACTGGATATGAGAATGTATGAAACAATCAGTACATGAATCTATATATCCTTACTGATTGCATGATGTTAACTACTTTTACTCTACTTAGTGTTAACACATCTTTTAATGCTTGATTAAAGCCTTCATAACATTACCAACCTTCACACTATGACACTACCATTAACATCACCTTGAAGGCTCAAACTCTTTACTTACTGATTGTTTGATGTCAACAACTCTGACTCTACTTGAATGTCAACAGAACTCTTAATGCTTGATTGATAGCGTCATAACTCTTTTCACCGCTAAATCTCAACTATTTTGGTAAAACCTCTAATTTGAATATGAAATGAATAAGCTAAACCAGAGTCGACAACTGAATCTACAAACCAGCACCGACATGCTCAAAAATTCCTCCCACACAAATGAAAACAAATAAAATCTGAAAGGATTAAATGGTTTTACAGTGGTAGTACAAAGAGTAGAGAATTTATCACTTTACAGATTCTTAACAAATTCATGTTGGAAGTGGGAAAATTAGAAACTGCGATGAATCTTAATAAATTGACTATATACTTGCTTACATAACCAAGCATTCATCAGATAGATTTGGTAGGAAGAATTAGATAACCATAGGCATTCCACTTAATGAATTGAAGCTCTGAGTATCTCATAGGTAAAAGATAGCTCATTTTCTTCTACATTAAAGAAAACAATTAAGAAATTGAGACTTAGGTATCATTTAAAATCTGAACCGTCCAATGTAAGAAACTTACCATATTTCATCATAGGCCATAGGGATCCCCTAAGTTGTTTTACAAACAATGGCGATGCTCTTCATTCTTCTGAAAAGAGTTTATATAAAACTAAATTAGCAAAAGAGTTATAGAGAAGGTGCCTGCTATCATTTTGAAAGAGAAGGGATTAAAAGATCAAATATGCATTTGATGATGTCAGATACAATACATACAATTTTCAATGCAAACTATGTTGATTAGCAATCATCATAATGCACATTATCCAATATTAATGTGAGCATTTAAAATTGATCAAAAATAATTAATTTTAAATATAAACAGATACTACTAATAAATAAAGGGATGCTTCGTTGGGTAAGAAAAAGTGAAGATAAAAATTCAATCCATGAATACAAATTTTTAGGATTTCGCCTTTTTATTTGTTTCTAGGATCTGCCTTTCTGTTTCTAATTCAAGAGTTTCTAGAAAAGCGTAATATAACCTGAGGGGGGAAAAGTCTGAAGCTTCGACTCCAATGTCATCCGTTCAACTCTTTCTTTACTTAAAGATAAAACTATGCATCCACAATCAGAGGATTGTGAACCCTAACTTCTGATTTGTTCTTATGGTGGATAGGAGACGAAGTAGAAAGAAAGTGTGAATTAAAGGAGAAGTAATTTAAGAATGGAAACAGTGATTACCAGAGCAGCTTTGGGTTGACGCTAGTGTGTATCACCACAAACTCAACAGTAAACAATCTATGTAAAATGACAGTCAAGTAATTAAAATACCACATTAGAGAAAATGCTACTTAAAAATATAGAGTAAATATAGAGATAGCTTAGAAGGAAAGAAAATGTGAGAGAGAATAAAACATTGGTTCAAATTAATAAACAAATTTTGATGTTTTTCAAGATCTTTGATTTTTCTATTTCTATTCCATATAGATTAAGAAATGTAAACATGTATAAAAATTTAAAATCATTAATCATTGCCCAACTTCCTTTTCATTTTCTATTATAAAACCATACACAAGAAAATGAGTTTCAGTGGCATTTTTTCTCTCTCCCTGCCAGTTTTAGAGATCTAAACATCCCTTTTTTACAAATTTAAGAATACTTCCTTAAATACAATTAGTGTTGGACCCGGGCCCGGGCCCAGGCCAGGTCGGGCCCGAGCCCGGGCCTCAGGATTTTTGAAGGAGGCCCGGAACCGGCCTGGGTATCCCCGGCCCGGGTCCAACACTAATTGTATTTAAAGAAGTATTCTGAATATTTAGCATAAAAGACATTGAAGTCATGCTTAGGCATTTCAAAATGGGAAATCAGGGAAGCATTTGGACCATCATAAAGGGATTTGGAGCGGACTGCCCTAATTAACATAGCATGCAGATCTCTCAAGAAAAGGGGCATTAGGCCTTAGGTTATCATCATAGGCAGAAGGTGGGGAAACGGTTGCATCACCTAACATACCAGTATCAGCTTTAGCAAAAGGGAGATGAACTTGTGGAATTTCCTGGACCGTAGCTGGGGCAGTAGTACAAACATCTTGGGAACCATCATAAGCGACACAAAAAGGGGCATCAGTATGAAAAGTAGCAGTATCAATATTCTAAAGCACACAGGTTACCTGGTTAGCATTACAAAAATTTCAGCAATGGGGACATGAGTATCATCACAGAAATTTTTCAGCAAGGTGAATGTCATCACAAGTAGCATAAAAAATAAGAATAACAGTAAAATTCTCAAGCATAGGGGTAGCAGTACAATTGTCAAGCACAGGGGCAGCAATATAGATAGAATTATCACAAAAAGTAGGGGCAAGAGGATTGGTAATAGCTGGAAAATTTCAAGTTTGCAAAACTTGGCGTTGTGAGCCGGGGCATTCTGAAAGTGAGTGACCAAACCTAGAGCATTTGTTGCAAAACTATGTGCACATGTCGGCCGTAGGTGAACAGTTCAGAGTTCGGACGGCCAAATTCCAAGCAACCTAAAAATTAGTTAGGAAGAAGCGCCCAACGATGGCGAACTCCAAACGCGTCTCAAAAATCCACGAAACACAACAGATTTCAACTATTGAACCAGAAACGAGAAAAACGTGAAGAGTACATTCACAATTTAAGTCTATGATAATCAGGTGCAAGAGGTCAAACTCAAATTCAAGAACGGAATCCGGTAAAGTACGACTGAGATTAGTAAAAAGACTAACCGATTCAACCATCTACATCTATTGTTACGAACGAATCAGAGAACCCATGACCGTACGGACGGAAAAATAACTGGGGCGCAGATGAGCCCAGGAGAGAACAGCTCTCAACTATTTTCCCTTGTGATGTGTTGCCTTCATCCTCCTCCTTGCTACAAAGTGCAGGCCGCCTTCTGAACTTGAGCGAAAAAGCATCGCGATTTGGCGGTCGACGGGAAGCCAGGCGGCTTTGAGGAAGAACTTGGGAACCCTAGCCCTGAATTCGTCGAGCAAAATGAGAAGCAGCTATTTGGAAAATGAATGTGGAAAGCATCGTGACTCACTTCATAGGGGGAGAGCGGCAAACGGCGTTAACCAAATGGGAACTGTTCACACGGTAAAAGAGCCATGTTAACCATCACTCGCACTTATCATTTTTAGTAGATATATATATGCATATATATATATATATATATATATATGCAGTTATATATACCTTTTAAATTATTTTCAATCACCTCAATTTTTATTTATCGCAAAAGGCAAACCACAAATTGTGGAGTAAATGTTGGGAGACATTTACCTAATTTTATTAAACTAAATATATATGTATGTATATATATACATATATATATATAGATTTAGGTTCAAATGAGAACAAGCATTAACGTGAGAAGTGAGAACAAATCTCAGCCACCCATTTATAACTTCCGATCTGCACTCAACTTAACTTAATAGGAGGGTATTTACGTATTTCAATCTCAATAGGTTTGTGTAACCGACTATGGCAGTTAATATCTTCATGCATCCTACCATTGTAAACATTAAATGACGTATAATATTAAATATTGATTTAATTGTCACGTACTCATGGAATTGACCATTTCCATGTAGAGAACTTTTTGCATGTTTTTATGGAATGTTTGTTAGTAAGCAACGAATAAAGGAAGTATAATACCACTCCCTTTTTATTAAATTATTCCTTCAATAATCTATCTCCTTATTTATTAATCATCATGTCATAGTTTTATTTTTCAATACATATTTTCATTTTTATGTTATATACAAAATGTGAATTACATACAAGATCATGTGCATTACATAAATGAGTTGTGATTCAGATGCCGGTTCATGTGCATTACATACTCGGGGCTGTGTGTTAGATACCGGTTCTTGTGTATGACATACTTCGATCTTCATACTGTGTGCTAGATGGAAGTTATCTAACGTATATACATATTGTACTTTAGATTCCAGTTCATTTGTACAATACAATGATTTTAGTTATATGAAATCTTTATGTGTCAGATATTATGGATTACTTCTTAATTATTGTGCGCTACATACTGATTTTTTGTGATTGAGATACTTATTTTGGTGCTTTATATACTATTTTTTGTGTGTATTAGATATTGGTGATTATGCATTAGATACTCGTTATTGGGTCTTTATTCGTATTGTGCATTATGTAATTATTCTTGTGTATTATTTATTAGTTTAAGTTGTGTGAAATCCTGATATGTTGATATTAATTACTCCGTAGTTTTTAATTTTGTGTGTCAGATATTGTTCTTTGTGCATTAGACATTGGTTTTTGTGATGAAGATAGTTGTTTTAGTTTTTCTTATACATATTGTGTGTTAGATAACGTTTCTTGTGCGTTAGATATTACTGGTTGTGTGTTTGTTGTGGCTGAAGATAATGTTTGTGGTGGTTTGTTGTATACATATTAGACATTTTTTTAACAGAATTATATATGACATATTGATCTCAATTGAAAGATCATAAAGAGTTATTTAATTTGATGTATTTTTTGTTAAAATCAGATTATAATTTAAAAAGTTAAATCAATTTTAAAACTAAATCATTTTATATGATTTGACACTTAATCTCTTCCTAATTTTTTGGTAGGTGATAGCCTTGAACCGATTCTACCTTAAATGATATTTGAAAGGTTGACAATTTTACCCTATGCACAAACCACGTATGGTTGTTTTAATTTGCTAAATGTGCTTCTATATTACGCAGCGTACGAACTAATTGTACACCTACTCATTAATCAACCGTCTGATTCTCTTAATTAAAGGCTAGGATTTGTTCTCACTTCTTACAATAAGGAGTGTTCTCATTGGAACCACTCCCTATATATATATATATATATATATATATATATATATATATATATATATATATATATATATATATATATATATATATATATATATATGTGGGATCACATACAAACTAGTCTTCCCATGCTAACCTACAAACTGTCACAAACTATGCATCTTTACATTATTTGTACTGCATATTAATGTTCAAAGTGTTGCATATTATTGAGTTTGTAGGTTAGTATTTTAAGCATCGTTTGTATTTGATCTCTTATATATATATATATATATATATATATATATATATATATATATATAGGGGGGAGATCCCATGCAAACCAAGCTTCCGGTGCTAACCTACAAACCAACTACATCCGCTGGATTAAATAAGGCGGACGGTTGATGCATGTGTGACGCATGGTAGGATCCGTGGATGAAATGCATTGACTAATAATAAATCTATCTACTTTTAATAGAACGGTTACTAAGAAGGATGATTTGGTCATTTGGAAAATAGAAGTGATCGGCCACTATAACTACTTATGGAAATAGTTTAATGACTCAATCCATGATTTAAAAAGATGAGCCACATACGGAATACAATCCATAGAGTTTAGCTAACCCCACCACTAAAATCTAAACCACCCATGTTTAGCAAATTAAAAAAAGGAAAGATGCAAGGATTAAGATTGAACTTTTAGCTAATCAACGAAGGTTGCAATAACAAATGTGATTATTCTCTATTTTAGGAATTATTTATTTGCCACTTTTGAGAATTATTCAAAATTTCACAAAAAGTGAAGAGGCATTTATACACTTCATATTTGCTTTTGGAAATTATTCACTTCCTAATTAATATTTTATCTTTTAAACCGAAAATATGAAGACTATGGAATGTGCATTATATATTGATAACATGTGCATGTTTTATATTAGAACTTCTAACATATTAAGTTTGTAGAAGTCACACCGGTAGAAGTGCTTCATAATTAACCTTCCATTTTTTAATAATAAAAAAGGTAAGTTGGAGAGGTCTAAATTGCATAAGTTAATTTATAGAATGAAACATTTCATAATAAATTATCCATTTTTAAACTTAAAGATGGTAGGATGGAGAGCTATTGATTGTATAAGTCAATAGTTCAACATAATTTAATTCAAGCACAATGTATTTACTTGAAGAGCATAATAAGGCTATGTGATATGCATATTAAGGTTATATGATGTGCATATTAATGTCACGTGACATGCATATTAAAAATAAAGGTTTGCATCATACATTCATAATATCTACATAACTTAAATTAGAAGTGCATAGTTATAAAATATATCGACGTTGCATTTTAGCATTTCATATGTCGCATTATATCATCATGACATGTGCATTTTAAAAGTCCGTACATTGCACTTAAGTAAGATGATATGTGCTCTTTAATAGTTCATTCTGCATCTTATCGTTATGACATTTGCATTTTTTGTTCACATGTTGCATATTATTATTATGAAATGTGCATTTTGGAAGTTTGTATATTGCACTTTTGTAAGATGCATAGTTTGTATTAACTTCTAACATATTAAATTTGTAAGAAGTGAACACATGTAAAAGTATATGCATATTAAAGTTACAGAATGTGCATAATAAGATTAATGGATGTGCATATTATAGTTACGAGATATGCATTATATATTTATAATATTTTCATAACTTAAATTAGAACTATATAGTCATAAATATGTCAAAACTGCGTTATAGTAGTTCACATCTCGCATTTTATCATTATAACATGTGCATTTTAGAAGTTTGTGTATTGCACTCTATTCGAAAGTTATGTGCACTTTAAATGTTCATACTGCATCTTAACTTTGTGACATCTGCGTTTTAGGAGCTCATATGCATGTTGCATTTTATCATCATTATGACTTGTGCATTTTAGAAGTCGTATATTGACTATAGTCAGATGAGCTCTCATTTTCACTTTAGAAGTTACTGCATCTTATCGTTTTAGCATCTGCATTGTATAGTCAACTAACATGCATACTAAATTCATGAGGTTACATAATGCATAATACATGATCAACGTAAGAACACCATAACTATTTCAGGCAGATTAAGCTAGTAGAACTTAAACATTTTTTATTTTGTATAAATACGAATTTGATGAATTTCATCAAGTCGAAAATAAAAAAACATTAAAATATCATTAATCTCATAAAAAACAAAAACAAAGATTTTCTAAAATGCAAAGTTTCATGGGGATGAAGAAGGAGTAGGAGATGGAGATAAATTAAAAAAGAATTCACAAAACTATGGTTTAATATCGGAATCCATGACCTACCCTGTTAACAAAAAACAAAGATTTTGTAAAATGCAAAATTTCACGAGGGCCAAGAAGGAGCAGGAGATGAAGAAGAAACAAAATTTTGAGATGGGAATGAACTAAAGCTTGATTATCGAAGAAAGAAGAAAAGAAAATAATATGTAATGAAGAAGCAGTTAAGGAAAGAGAACGTAAGAAGCAATTACAGAAAGAGAACGTGATTTTTTTTCAAAATTAAAGTAAACTAAAAAGACTTAAAAACCCTCAATTGGTTATGTTAAACAGCCGCATATGATTAAGTTAAACAGCCACATCACGTAAGATCAAATGGAATGGATGGCTAGGATTAGGTTTGTAGGTTAGCATATTAAGATGAGTTTGCATTTGATCTCTACTATATATATATATATATATATATATATATATATATATATATATATATATATATATATATATATATATATATATATATATAGATTTTGGTTCAGGTGAGAAATGCATCTAATGTGAGAAATGAGAACGAATCTCAGCCATTGGATTTACGAAGTTGCACTAAAATTGGCTTTATGTTGCAGTAATATTTAAATTTTGCACATGTTGCACTAAAATTGTTTCATGGTGCACTAATATTTGACGGCGTTGCACCGAAATAGCTTCATGTTGCACTAGACACGTGTAATACGGATTTTTCAGAAGTATTTACAAAAATGCCACCGTGCTAGATTGCATATTTCAGTGCATCATGAAGTGTCTTTTACTGCAACTTAGTCGAATCCAATGGCTGAGATTCATTCTCATTTCTCACCCAAAGGGTTCTTCTCACTTGAACCTTACCCTATATATATATATATATATATATATATATATATATATATATATATATAGAGAGAGAGAGAGAGAGAGAGACTAATATTCAGGTCCGGCCAGGCCGGACCACTCCCCCCGTCCGGCCTCCTCCATTTGGGGGTCTTCCCGATGGTATTTTTTGCCCAAATTTTTTGTGTAGGTTCCTCATCAAGTCTAGTTCATCCATACCAAATTGCAGCAAAAAATTCAATCGGGAAGATCGTCAAATGAGTTTTGCAAGTTAACTGGTCCGGAAAATACATATTCCGGACCAGTTAACTTGCAAAAATCGTTTGACGACCTTCCCGATTGAATTGTTGGCTGAAATTTGGTATGGATGAACTAGATTGATGAGGAACCTACACAAAAAATTTGAGCAAAAAATACCACCGGGAAGGGCCCCAAATGGAGGAGGCCGGACGGGGCTCCGGTCAGGTATACCTGACCGGAAGACTACTCTATATATATATACACACACATATAGGGGAAAGATCAAGTACAAACTGTGCTTATTGTGCAAATGTTTGTACGATGCACCTTGACGTTATTTGCATTGCATATTGGGATTCAAAGTGCTGCATATTGTATAGTCATAAAATAGCAGCTGCACATTAACGTTCAACGAGTTGCACCCTAGAAAAATTAGGTTTTATTACAAAAATGCCACTTTGCCTTTACATCCTTTAATCAACTCATCGGATGGTCAAGATAAGTTTGTACTTTGTAAATTAAGCATGATTTGTATTTGATCTCTATTCTACACACATACACACACACACATATATATACACACACACACACATATATATATATATATATGTGTGTGTGTGTGTGTATACACACACACACACATACACACACACACACACACACACATATATATAGTTTGGATATGTCTTAATGTGTAAAGTAAAAATTAATCTCAGATGTCCAAAGAATCAATCTGATTCATAATAAACCTTCCCTGATGCATGTTTTCAATATTTACGAAAAATGTCACCGCATCCAGATATTGGAAAAATGCATCTGATAAAGTTTATTCAAATTGTGCATAAGCTTGACAGTTTGGATGATTGAGATTACTTCTTATTTTACACGTTAAGCCTCCTTTTTATTCGAACAATCTCCTATACATATACAGAAAAGACCACCTCAGGTACTTCTGACAGAAATCACCGTACGAACTTGGTTATTTGAGGTGCTTCCATTGATGTCTGGTTGATGAAATTTGAGGACTTCTAGATAATATTTTATGAAATTTTGTGAACATGTTTTTATGAGATGTAGATTATGTTTACAAAATTTCATTTTAAAATTCAAATGAGAAATAAGTTAAATGAATGACTAATTTTGTAGTAGGGAAAAATAATAAAAATACCTCAAACTTTGATGGGGTGTGGAGTAAACACCCAAAACTTACATATGTAATTCTAATACCCCAAACTTCGAGCCCGTTTGGTAGAACGAAAATCGGCTGTTTTTGCTGATTCTGCTGATATTTATGAAGTTCTGGCTGAAGTGGCTGCATTGGCTGATTCTACTGATATAAGAAATTTTTATTTTTAAAATATATTTTATTAATAAAATAAAGAAAAAATTATATGTAAAGATAGCTAAAATGGTCATCTACAGTAATTTCAGCCAATACAGTCAGAAAAGTAACTTCAACCTTACTTTTTCTGCTTATTACACAATCTAGCGTGTGAAAGCACAATTTACGTGTTTGATGAAAAAGTTGTTTGATAAACCTGATAAGCCAAAAAACACGGTTGCCAAACGGGTTCTTCATATGAAAAGTTATTTTTTCATCATTGTCATGCACTATTTCTTTCAAAAATGTAAATTTATGGGGTTATAATTGCATAATTTAAAATAGCAAATTAAAATGGAAATTTAAAATGTTAATTGTGAGAACATTATTTGTTTCACAATGGAAATTCAAAATGTTAATTGTGTGTTCATAAGTTCTAAAATATTTTAAATTATGCAATTAACGCTAGAGTTACATTTTTGAATAATATTTGATAATTGTGTTAAAATAATTTTTGATACAAAGTTTAAGTATTTAAATTACATATGGAAGTTTGAGATATTCATCTCACACACTTAACTATTTTATTTATTTTTTAGAAAGTATGTTTTTTATGGAGTATATAGATTGTACATCTTGAGCAATTTTTTCAATAATGTGTTTTGAGTTTTGACTAAAAAAATCCACCCAAGCCCTCAGACAAGTATATATTGAGTTTTTACTCAATATATACTCTATTTAATTTGGTGGGTAGTACCAGCTTCATCAATTTCCCCAAATCACCGATCCACGTTCCGACCTAGGGCTTCTCAGCTTTTCTTCTCCAATCATCATCTCTGGCCGACGCAACCCTTTAGGCCGGCGCTTGGCTTCTCCAGCGAGAGCTTCTCGGCCGACGCTTCTCTTTTCCAGCCCACACAAACTACTCTCTTCAATTCCAAGGTCTATCGCACCGGCCATGGCGATGCAAGCTGGCATGGGATTCTCTAAGATAGTCATCTTATTGGGAGCAGGATACACCACCACCTTGCTTGTGAAGAACGGAAAATTATCTGATGTTTTGGCCGAACTTCAGAATTTGGTGAAAAATCATGAAAGTTCTGGAGAAGGTACAGAAACGGAAGCAGCTCTTGCCGCGCAGGTTCGTCGTTTAGCTATGGAAGTGCGATCATTGACCTCGTCAAGACCAATAACTGTTCTCAATGGGGGTTCTAGTGGTAACCTGACAAATCTTGTGGCTCCAGCTGCTGCTTTAGGGGTCCTAGGGTATGGCTACATGTGGCTGAAGGGAATCTCATTCTCTGACCTTATGTATGTAACAAAGAGCAGTATGGCAAATGCTGTTTCCAACTTAACCAAACATCTGCAGCATGTTTCTGATGCCTTAGCAGCAACAAAGAAGCATTTGACCCAGAGAATTCAGAATGTAGATGGGAAGCTGGATGACCAAATTGAGATATCAAAACATATTAGAGCAGAGGTTAGCGATGTACGCGGTGATCTGTCTAAAATTGATAATGATGTGGATGCAATACAGATGATGTTGTCTGGCCTGGATGGAAGACTTCTTTCCTTGGAAGAAAAGCAGGAGATTGCAAATGCAGGCGTTATGTATCTTTGTGGTAATCTTCATTTCATGGAAAAGCTGAACCGAGGTGGTGGTGATTCAGTGGGTGCCATCATGGGCCTCAGAGACATTATGGGTGTGTTGGAGTCAAGCGAGACAGGTCTACGCATTACAGATGGCAGCGCAGTAGGTGGTTCTCCCATGTCTACTGATCCCCCTAGAAACTTGATCAGGAGGGCATCAATGAAGTGCTGATAAAAGTAATTTAATACAAGTATTTTTCTTTGTGTTTTGCTTTTGGATTGTCAGTTCTTGTTAATATTGGATTGGGAAGTAGAAGAATCAATAAATCAACTAGAGAACTACAAAATAAAGGGAATCTCATTATTCGTGAACAATAAGGTGCATCGTACTAGCTTGAGTTCTTAAATTCATCCCCACTTTAGTAAGGTGTCATTATTCCAATGCGGGTCATGTCAGTTCTTGAAACATCATTGCACTAGCTTAAGTTCTTCAATCAACAAAAGAAAAATGCTCCTTTTTGAAAGAACGCTTTGATTATATGTGTAAAACAATACAAAAATTTATCTAAAAATCTTCTCTATACCCGCCCATCCCAAAATATATATTTGGCTATGCTACTGTTTACTGTGCTTATCGTGTTGTGTCCTAATCTGGTTTTAAATGTTTTATTACCTTTGTTAATGATTTTTCTCGTATGACTTGATTGTATTTTATGAAACAATGATCTTAATTATCATCTCATTTTTGTGCCTTTTGTGATGAAATGAAAACTTTTTGTTTAAGTCTTATATGGTTTAACATGTCATTATTCACCAAACTTCATGAATAGACATACCACTTCAAAAAAGAATTGCTGAAAGAAAGAAGTGATGACCCTTAATTTAAGGGCCTTTTCATTCCAAAGGCATGTGCCTGACCTTTTTTGGCATGTACCACATCATATGTTGTCTTCTATTTTGGATGGTAAAGCTACTTATTGGTGCCTATTTCCAAGAAAAAAGACCTTTTCCTATCTCATTTACAATATTTGGTTACACTTGTTTTGCTAGAAAGGTTGATCCCTTGTCTTATAAAGTTAGATCTCAAATCTTTGAAGTGTATTCTTTTTCTTAGGTTATTCTCAGGCTCTGAAGAGTACATATGATTTTGTATAAGCACATATCGGTATATTGTTTCTATTGATGTCTCATTTGATTGAATGAACTTTTCTCATCATACCTGGAGAATGTTGAAAATATTCCACATGCTACTATTTCTGACCCCAAGTGTCTAATACACTTGATTTACACCCATCAAAACAAAGCATCAGACCAATCTCCACTTGTGGTTACTTATCCTGATTCGGCCTCAATCTCATGTCATGAACCAACACCTTCATCATTAGGTCAAGTTTCTACTACATATCTTATAACATTGTGCAATGGTACACAATCTTGTATTCATCATGTTTTTTCTTTTATGACCTATAGTCATATATCCCCAACCTCACGCTCTTTTATTGCCTCTATTGGTTCCATTTTTGTTTCAAAATTTGTTAAGGAAACATTGTCTCATTCTGATTGGCGCAATGGCACAATAGAGGAAATGAATTATTTGGATCTTAATGGAGTTAATGGTATTCCGGATTTGGTAGACTTGCCCCTAGGGAAGAGGTCTATTGGATGTAGGTGAATCTATGGTGTTACGATTAATTCAGACAGATCCATTGCTTAGTTAAATGACCGACTAGTTGTGAAGGGTTACACTCAAACTTACTTTGAGTGTTGATTACTTTGAACGTCTTCTCTTGTTGCTAAAATAACATATGTCAACTTACATATCTCACTTCCCGAAACTCATGATTGATACTTGCATTGGTGATCTTCCAGAGTGATTTGATATAAAGAAACTTGCATGATTCGTTGCTCACAGGAGTGTGGGAGAGTTGTTCGACTTCACAAGTCTCTTTATGGTATATTGGTATGAAACAAAGCCCACATGCATGATGTGGGATACTGGGATGTTCAGACAATCAATTGATTCATTTGAGTCATTTGTAATGATAAAATGTCAATCAAATTGTTCTAACTTTTATAGACAGAGGTAGACACTGTGTTACTCGATTGTGGTGTGTCGATGTTATTTTGATCACATGGAATGATAATGTGGGTTTTTTGCCCTTAAAGATTATTTTGGAGCCAATTTCGAGATGAAAGATCTTTGCTCATTAAAATATCTCTTGATTCTTGATGTAAAATATATTAATATAGGCATATTATTCTCAACTAAAACTGGGAGCAAGGCCTAGAGCTGTCAAATGGGTCAACCCGATCCGACCCGTGACGGGTTATGCTTTATGTGGTTGGGTTGGGCCAACCCATTTAGTGATGGGCCAAAATTTCTACAACTCTAATCCAACCCGACCTGTGGGTTAAATGGGTTGGCCCGCGGGCCAATTTAAAAATAATTATCCTGGAGTATATATTTATATTAGTAATTATCCAGGAGTATATATCCTGGAAATATAAGAAATATTAAATACTAGTTATAAGAAATTTTGAAAACTATAAGAGCTGAGGGTATGTAACAAAAATACTCATTGTATAAATGTAAAGATATATTTAAATCTTTTGATTGATTATTTGTAAATCATGACTAGTAATTGCTAAATATTGCATCGAACTTCACATAAAATATATGTTTCAACATTTTATTTGAATGTTTATTATAGAAATAATAATTATTTTGCAATTGTTGTAATTTTTTTAATTGTAACAATAATATTTTTGGTAGTTAAAAGTTTAAAACATAACATTGAAGATAATAAAAGTCAAAACTATATGTTCAACCCGCAACCCGTTGGGTCAACCCACTTAAACCCGTAACTTGTTGGGCCAACCACTTAAACCCGCGAACTAAATGGATCAGAAATTCACAACCTTAACCCACCAATAAATGGGTTTAAACTTGTCAGCCCGCGGGTTTCGGCCCATTTTGACGGCTCGCCAAGAAAGGCATGTATCTAAGGATTCAAAAAAGATACTTCGTATATTGGTTAACAAATGAGTTATATCAAAGTTTTTCGTCCAATTATTGCTTAGTTACTGGTGATCATTAGACTGATGTAGAAAATATGTTCAGTTACTTAACGGGAGCGTCGGGGTTACAGGGTATGGTTTGGTTATCAAAAAGGGTATTTTGAATTTGCACCCCATTTTATTGTCTAAATTGGACTTTGTATTCCGTTTTTCAAAATCTTTGTATTTGCACCCCAACCCATTGTGAAAGGACAAAAATGCCCCTCAATCAAGAATATGTTGAAGGCCAACAAAATTTGTTAATGGAGAGACATTTTTGTCTTTTCATAAGGGGTTGGAGTGCAAATACAAAGATTTTAAAAAACAGGGTGCAAAATCCAATTTGGACAATAAAATGGAGTGCAAACTCAAATTCCCTCTTATCAAAACCATGACTACGTGATAATAGTTTTTTTTGCATATGCTGAGTTAGATATGAAGATGACAAAAGTAGATGATAAAAGCAGAATGTGGTTTTCCAATTAAGTGCTAAATTCACTCCATGTGATTGACATAAATTGAATTTAGCACTTAATTGGAATGTCATAGTTTACGTGTGAGATGATATGATAATGGATACATTATTTATTGACGGATTGATATACACCAATGTCTGTTAAGGTATTAGGTATATATGGTGCGATAAGATAACTGTCATACACATTTCCACTAATCGAGTGTTTCATCAAAGAACAAAGCATGACATTTATTTGAGAGAAGATACAGAAAGAAAAACCGGGAAGGCAGTCAAATGACATTTATAACTTAATAATACAAGTTTGCTACTTGTACCCCACCGTATGGGAGAAGGCTTTTTTTATCGGTGAAGCTCGTTCACAGATAAACAAGACTTGTTTGTATTGATTGTATTCGCTATATCTCATAAAAATTTGATCAAATTGGCCTTTTTTGATCAATGATTTTAGTTATTACATTTGTGCAAATTTTTTAAATCTATAGCTTATAAAAGTATTTTTAATTTTTAATAGAACATTTTCACATTTTAAATAATTTCATATTACGGAGTATTAATTATCATTGCTCAAGTATGACTATCTTTGACCAATAAAAAATAATACGGAGTACTTCGTAAGTTCGTATGATCAAGTTTTATAGGACGGAGATAGGGCGGTAAGAGTTTCCTTAAAATATTTCAAAGCATGTTCATGAATTATTCTAACACATTTCACCCTTTGAGTCATAATATACATATTCTTTATCACCAACTTATTGCATAAATAAAGCAACTTGAATCACTTTCAGTACTCTAAACTTTTATTACTAAACCTTTTTAATACTCTAAACAAATCTCTTACTTGTGTAGTTGTGTTGTGTCTTTACACACTTTACATATTGAATAAGAATGTTTTTAATTGAATTTATTTCAATCTCAGATTAAACTTTGACAATTATAAAATGCATTAAGATCAAATGTTACACGACCAGATTAAAGTAGAAAATTTTAGTCCAAGTAAAAATATCCAAAATTTCTTTCTTTTTGTATCTTCTCTCAAATAAATGACATGCTTTGTATGAGTAAACTAGATTTGATGAATAAGATGTTCAAAAAATTTCATCAAAAAAATCCACCGGGAACCGCCTCAAATCACGACGACTGGACAGAGTCTCCTATAGAGGACTTAATTGACTTTTTTATGAAAGTTCGAGCACCTATTTGATAGTTTTTCCTACCATCAAAAAATGAAACGAAGTCCACGATATCTTTCCACGTAAGAGGATAACATGGATTGATTCTATGGCTTTATGGTATACTATCGTATCGCATTAGTTGCAACATTGCAAATTACACACTATTCATGTACTCTACTTTGACTACATTTTATTTATTAATGTATGTGAATTTTTTTTTAAAGATCTTTGAATTCTTCTCATTATAAAGTTTCATAATCGGTTTTTTAATTATTTTTTACTAATACAAAATTACAAAATTGAATATAATGAGGGTCAAAGTTGTGCATCGTCAAACGTGAAAAAGTGAATGTTGCAAATAAAAAAAACAGAGGAAGTATAAGCCTACAATAATAATGTTCATCAATTCATCATTCATCATTTTCATTTACCCTAATGCCGCAAAAGCTCCCACCTACGATGAGGTAAGGGGATCAGATGTACGCAATCTTACTCCTGTACTAAAGCACAGAGAGACTGTTTCCGGATGACCCATGGTGAAAATCGCGTCCAAAATTGCATGGACTTACTGTTGCTTCATAACAATGAAGCACAGACAGTTTAGTGAGACATTTTGATTTATTCCATCATATAATGATAATGTTACAATAATCAAATTCAAGAGTTGCTGTTTTGGAACTTGGAAGTAAAAATATTCAACACATGATGATAAAGTATGAACTTCAACAGGGTAAGAGAGAAGAATGCACACAAAATTGAGCAATAGAAATTCTAAGTAAAGCTAATAATATATCACAAAGTGCATCATTATACAAAGCCAGTTCTTTGAAGTTGAGCAGCAAAGAGGGGCTATACTGAAGTTTCCCAATTACTTTCCAGCCACTACTACTAGCTCCCCATGATAAAGTCCTTGAAAGAAAAAACTGAGCTGCCCTCCTACAAATCGGCAAAACACAAGTACCTATCACTCATCACAAAACTAAAATGGGTTTGCAGACTATTAGTGTTGAATTACAAACTCAGGCCCATTTGGTAGCCAGTTCATGCTTAAAATTCTGCTTCAGAATATATGCAAATACGTAGAGCTTTTTGCTTGCTTATTATTTGGCTGAAACAGGTGTGTTTACCAAACACTTTTTTCCAGAAAATTCAGCGTAATGAACTATTTCAACGTGGTAATGGCACCATTACCTTAATTTTTTCTGATAGGATACTAACTAAGATCAGTTAGATTATAATAACAAGTAGAGGTCGGGCTCAAACCTTTCCGGCAGGATCTTGGTTTAAGGATTGTCTTACCACCGTTATCTGCTGTATTAACCTTTCCACTGCTGAATAGCTGGGGCGCTTTTCATGTGCTGCCCAGTCAACACCGGAAAGAATGCAAGAAGTCAGTTAGTTTTTTGGGGGGAATGAAGATTTTATTTAAAAATAATAATGATGACCAATACTAAAACAAAAGAAATAGAAAACCCAACCGAGGATTGCCCTATTCAAACTGTCTGCAACATGCTGTCGATATTCCAAGCTAAGTAGATGAAACATGGGTGACTTATCTGGTTCCTCATAGGCCAAGAGAGCTATGAAGTCCTGCAAGTAACATACTCCCTTTTTGACACCCAAACAAAAAAAACACCCAGCAACGGCAACAAGAAAAATACAGAGTAATATGTAACTGTTTCAGGAGAACATATACATACTTCAAGCTTTTCAACATAAGTATGGACCTTCCCAAAAGGAGCCATCTTTGTCTGAGCAAATTCAAGAGCTTCTATGCTGGTACAAAAAAGAAAGAAAACTATGATCACAGACTCAATAGAAGAAAATCCACTTCTCTCTGGGAACATTCATCCTGCAGATGCTCACCTTTTTCTTGAGGCCACTAGTTCAACAAAATGAAGGCTGAGTAGATCAAAATGTAAATCCTTGTTCATATCCAGGATTTCTGGTGCAAGTTTTTCTGTTTGCTCAATCGCCTTGAGAACATTACCTTTGGTAGTGAAATCACAAATTCCTGAACAGATTAAGAATGATGAACCAAGAATCTATTTACAGGAAGGCGGGAGAACAAAATAAGACTTTGTAAGTGCAAAGATCTTGGCTATCTTGAATCCTAATGAACATATATATAGAATTGAATTCATTCCGAACATGAGTGGATTTGAAAGCAAAAGTGAAGATTCTGCGCTGAATATGAACATATTTGAATAAGGCGCCAAAAATCATTCCAATTTCAGAAAGAGTATAATGAGGAATATACATAAATGTGTTCTTGCACAAAGGGGAAACAAAACAGAGGCAGATTTGATGATGATGATGATGATGATGATGAGACTAAGGTGCCATTTGTAGCCAGCCAAAATCGACTTATTCTGCTGATCAGCTCTATAAGGTAGCTTTTGACTTCCTTATTTGGCTGAAATAGATGTTATTGAATGCTTTCCTTAAGCAGCAGATTCAATCATTTCAGCAAAAAGATAAAATGGTGGTGAAAGAAACCTACTTTTTCTCCTCTCCATATCCTCAATACAATAAGAGGCATGTTGCTTCATCCCCGTGCTGTCAATAAATGATTCTACAGTGTCTTTGAAGCAATTGTGCACAAGATACGACACGATCATATTGTGCACGTCTCTTTCACTCACATCCTATTAAAGTAGTAGTAGTAGTACATATATGCAAAATCAATTGAAACTGGTAAACATGACCAAAAATCCACTTTAATAAAAAACATTATGCTGAAAACCACATCTCAGCTTGTGGCTTCTCCAAAGAAAATAACAACGGACTATGTAACAAATTTATGTAATAATTCAGATCCACTGATATTTTGCTTTACGAGAGTGATTATTATGAATATAACTTCGTTCTTATAATTAACTACTCCTTTAAAAAAAACTCCACCACAGCCTAACATAGCAAATAAGGATTGCATAAATATCTGCAATTGTCAAGGGATTCGTCAGTGAGAACAATTCAACACCTCTAACAAGTTTGTTAATTTAATTTCCGAAGTAATCAACTAACAACATTTTAAAAAATAAAAGTAAAAATCATCCAGTAAATTCAGAACAAATATAAAGACTATAATGCTAAGTTACACAAGCCGCAGATTCCATTCTTTTTAAAGGTGTTTGTTACTTTGTTCTTATTTCCTGATCTCAATTGCAATAGAAGTTCAGCACACTTAAGACCCCATCCACAAAAGATCAACATAAATATTCCCAACCGGACGATACTCAGCATAATAAATCAACTAATCATATTTAAAAAAAAAAAAAAAGACATACGATGTTTTCGTATTGTCGGGGATCCAAGTCCATCATCAACGGACGCTCGCTTGTTTCAGTTGTTTGTCGACAACTTTCCTATATTATTCTGCTATATGAAAAAGATTCGGCTAGGTCACGGTATCAATATTCGAGAGAGAGGGCGAATATCATTAAGGCGCGAAGATTGTGGAAACACGCCCAATCCTACTGTTCTTTAAACTGTTGGCAATCAATCAAATTTTAAGAAGGTATCTATCTGGTTGTAGGATTCAGTTAAAAAACTTACTCCGTAAAGAAGATGTGTTATATTGCTGCTACTCTGCTACTCGATCGATCCGTGCCAAGAAGATTAAATTAATTTATTTTTTAAATTAATTTATTTTATGGAAATGTCATAAACCGAATATGTTTGAATTTCAGGTCTCCATTAATGTATGACGTATAGCGTTGACGCCTAGGGGTGCGTAAATTACATGGTACAACCGGCTGTACCGTGCGCACGGTACAGCCGGATTTTTAGTTTGTGAATTGCATGTTTCCATCGCAGGCTTCCGTCATCGCAGGTAGGGGCGGGCAAAAATACCGAACCGGCATGCTACCGAACCGGGTCGATATGGTACCGTACCGAATAACGGGGTTCTAAATGGTTCTCGAAATTTTTGTCCCGAACCGGACCGTACCGGTTCCAAACCATGCCATGACCGGTTCTCGTAAAATGAGAACCGGTACCGAACCGGACCGAATTAGTATTAATATAATTAATAATTTGTAATTATTGTATATGTATATAATTTGATGACTCCTTCCAGTTTACACTTTGCCACTTTATATACATTTATAATATTTACTAATTTGTTGTATGTGCCTACAGGGGAAGATCTTCATAGGGTGAAGCCCAGCCCAATTTGTTTTACTTTTTACTCCGTGTTTACATGTTTAGCCCATCTAAAAAATACTCAAAAGTCAAACAGTTTGCTGACTCAAACCCGCTTGCCCAAAAGTCTTACATTTGTCGAAAATTTGTGTGGATTTTTTTATTATGACTAAACTTTATTTTGTCAAAAAAGTGACTGTTTTTGGTATTGGTATGGCATGATACCGTACCGTTTGAAATTGGAACCGTACCGAACGGGTTTGGGTCTAAAACCGAACCGAACCGTTTCAATAGTAACAGTCCGGGTACGGGTTTTGTCAAATACCGGACCGAACCGGACCGCGCCCACCCCTAATCGCAGGGCTTCCATCGCAGGCTTCCATGGCCGATCATCCTTGCTTGCCGCCTACTAGCACCTCTCCCTTTTTCGACAACCGCAACCCTTCAGCAGCTCTCCTTCAGCTTCGTCCTTAACTTCGCACGCTCTGCTCCTTTCTTTTCCTTTTTCCAATTTTTCTCACACTGATTATTTTAGTTTGGTGGTTTTTGGGTCTGGGATAACCTAGGTTGTACGTAATTCTAAAGATATTAGCATACGCAAATAAAAGTTTGAGCATGGTGGTGATTTTAAATGAGCCTAAAAAAATGAGTATACGCCTAAAAGAAATGAACTCACACAAACTAATATTGAATACATTGAAAATGAGTTTCATGTAAAATTGAAATGAGTATAACACCCAAAATGAATGAGCATACTCAAATGAGTTTTTTGAACGCTCATTTCGTAATTTATGTATACTCATTTGATATTAGTACAATACTCTTTTTAAAATGTCATATTCATGCATATTTCAAAATGAGTTTTAAGTTAAATTCAAATGAGTATTATGCCCAAAATGAATGAACACACAAAAATGAGTTTTTAATGTTTTGATACTCATTTTGTAAATTATGTATGCTCATTTGGTATTGTTTTATGCTCATTTTAAAATGATGCACATATCAAATATAACGCCCAAAATCAATGAGCATACACAAATAAAGTTTTGAATTTTTTATACTCATTTTATAAATTATGTATGCTCATTTTGTATGCTCATTTGGTACTGCTTTATGCTCATTTTAAAATGATGCACATATCAAACATATCATACTACATTAGATTCACATATTGAAATTAATTATAAACATAATTTAAGATTTTTAATTTTTATAAATGAAAAAATCATAAAAAGAAACCGAATTAGAAAATATGAAGCAGAGATCACTGGTGCTCATTGTTATGCTTTTAATACTCAGAAGAACAGGCTCGATGCTCATCAAAATTACATCAATGCTCATTTACGAGAAACCACGAACTTCATGAAAATTTCAAAATTGCCACCGGCTGTACGGTGCCAGCCGTACAGCCGGCTGTATGGTATACGCTTCCCGGTAGGGGTGTGCATCGGTCTAAAACCGGACCGGACCGGAATCATCATTTTCTATGGACCGAAGACCGGACCTGAATCTAACCGGTCCAGACCGGTCCGGACCTGAATTTTTAGGTTCGGTTCGGGTCTGACCCGGTTTTAAAAAAAAAAGAAATATGGAGTATTATCTTGGATTTTGTGGTTGTTTCAAACTATAATTTTATGTGCGGGTATGCTAAATAGACTAAATAATTGTTTGGCTCATTTATTAATTTTGGAATATGGTCATCAAATTAGAACTATTCAATCGTAACAATTAGTTCCCCACAATAATTAAAACTACAATCTTTTGAGTATATTAAAATGACAAAATCTACTGTAGAGTGATAAAATTTTAATTATGTCCAAAATATACTACGTATAAACTGTATACACACTTGCAAATAAAGAAACAAATAAAAAGCGATTTGGAAAAATCAACAAATATAAACTACGATCATAGTAGTGCACACTTGCACATAAAAAAAAATCACAAAGAACTTAGTAAATAATTAGACACCAAATACACACTCCGTATATATTCGTTTATATAATACAAAAACAAAAGTAAGTCATAAACATACTAGTAAGCCAAATATAAATCGACTAATGATACAGAACGAAGTATATATTTTACGGAACAATAGGTTACCGGTCCAATCCGGTCCGGACCTGTTTTTTCCGGGTTTGACCCGGACCGGACCGGAAACTCGGAATCTTGAAAAACTAAGGACCAAAACCCGGACCGGTTAATACCGGTCCGGACCGGTTCATTCTGGTCCGGTTCATGTCTAAAATACGGTCTGATCCGGTTAATGCACAGCCCTAGTTGACGGTGAAGCAATGCCACATTCAAAAGATGAGCGGCAGAGATGCGTTGTTGCGTTGGATGTGTGGACATACCAAAAAGACTGTTTGAGGAATGAGATCATCAGACAAAAGGTGATAGTAACACATATAGAAGATAAGGTGTTAGAGTCTCGTTTACGGTGATTTGGGCATTGCGTAAAAGACCGAATGATGCACCTGCTAGACGACTTCAGGGGTGGGGAGCAGATGCAGAGAAGAGAGGGAGGGGAAGACCCAAACAGGCTTGGAATAGAGGAATCCGAACTGATGTGCGTCTTCTTGGGTTGGATGAGAGTATGACTTTGGAGAGAACAAAGTAGATGGCACACATACGTGTGGACGATTAATGTCTTCTCTACCTTTTCTCCCTCTTCTCTGTTATCGTTTGTCTTCTTTATCTTTTTATATTCCTATGATATTTTTATATTCTAACTTTTTATACTCTATTATCTTTCTTATATTCCTATGTTATTGTTATCTTATATTTATTTATCTTTATTTTTTTTCGTTTTTATCTTACACCACCCACCCCCTTCTTGTCCGTCTTCTCTCTTTGGCATCGATATGATAGATCAATTCATGTTGGTCGATCCCAAATTCTTTTGGGATTAAGACTTGATGTTGTTGTTGTTGTTATTGTTATTGTTGTTGTTGTTGTTGGTGGTGGTGTAAGAAAACTGACAGGAAAGGAGTTTCGAGCTTTTATCTGTTATTTTTATTTTTTATGGTCCTATTTTCGCATTATGTTTATTTACGTTGCTCTGTTTTGTTGATTGTGTTTTTAATATTAGACCTACAATGATGATTGAGAATTCTGCTGGCTATTACGTTGTTAGAAAGATCCATATGACCAATGATTGATGTGTCACATCCGTTTGTTGATCTGCGACTCATATTGCTCTATTAGGGGTGACCGTTTCTAAGTCCAACCATAAGGTTGATAATGATAGTTGGTTAGAGGTAGTTCTTGTTGGTGTTGGTTTCTTTGAGTTTGATGTAACACTCTGATTCTTAATTATAACTAGTGTAATACCCGGAGCATGCCCCGACATACAGTTTCACGATGATATGAATTAAAATGATGAACATTAGACAGTGGATTATTTACAGAACTTGAATTGTTAATAACATAAGTGTACTAATATTGCATTGAGAAATTAAAAATATGATTTAAAAGAACTGATGTGTTTTTTGTTTTGTTTTAGGATTATTAGAATTATTATTATTCGTTTATGAGCATTTTAGTTGAAAAAGTTATGCTCATAGTATGCAAAGTAATAAAAGTTATGTTCATAGTATGCAAAGTTACAGTTTATCAGTTTTATCAGTTTATTTTACAGTTTATCAGTTTTATCAGTTTATTAGTTGAAAAAGTTATGCTCACAGTAGTTTATTTTAAATATACATTTTTCATAAATCAGCAGAATCAACCAATCCAACCACTTTAACTAGAACTTCACGAATGTCACCAGAATCAACCAATACAAGGTTTGGATACTACCAAACAGGCTCATAGTAGATTTAATTGAATGCGTTGTTTTTTTATTTTATTTTGCAGTTGATTATCTATAATAATTACTCCTCCATTCCGCTAACCGTCATTACTCAACTGTCCCAAAAAAACCGTTATTTAATTTCCATTTAAAGGAATAAATATGTAGTTAAATTTCCCTTTGCACGTGCAATATCAATCACACAACTTTTGATTTCATTTCCCACATGCAAGTCAACTATGACAAATTAATTTCTTTGGAGTACTAATTATTATCATTAAACTTTATAAAATGTTTCTAGTTGCATTCATCACGCTTGAATATAACGTAGTAATCTATATTATATATTTTACTTAAAAATAGAACAATTTATTTTTCTAACTTTTGGATTGCTTTTTCAAATGTTTTATTTATAAATCACAACTATTAATTGTTACTCTCTCCATTCTTCAATACTTTTCCCTATAGGGGTTGACACAAATTTTAAGATGAAAATAATAGGGTTAATGTAAATGGTGTAATAAGTTGTGTTTAAATGAAAAAATAGGAAAACGAATGATACTATATATGTATATTTATTGAAAAACTTTCTAAAAAAGGGAGACAACTATTAAAAATCACTACTAGAATTTTCCTTATTTGCTGCTACCCATTTGCTGCGGTTCTCAGTTAAAGCGCAGCAAATAGATGAAAATCATAGGTATTTGCTGCGGGCGTTGTTGAACCGCAGCAATAAGTTAGAAAATTTGGAACTTTTTGCTGCGGTCAGAGACAAACCGCAGCAAATAGGTATAATTTTTTAAATTTTCTTTTTTTTTTTCGGGCTCGTTTGCTGAGGGTGTAGGTTAATCGTCTTGAAAGGTAATTTTTTCCCTTCTACTTGATGCGGTTATACATTGACCGCAGCAAATAGACCTCCAAAATTTTGAAATCCCTAATATCCTTCTTCTCCTAATATCCTTCTTCTCCAATCGATCCAAATATTCCCAAACCCCAGCCTGAGACCTTGGCGCCGCATCAAACCAAGCTCCTCGACCTGAGACTCCAGCCACCTGTTCGCCGACGGACAGCTCCTCAACGACGGCCAGGGCCTCACCAACTGCCAGGGACTCGCCCAAACCCTACCATATCACGCCTCCATCTCGCACCGCCTTGGCCTCGCAACCCTGCCATCTCGAGCCTCCACCTATTAACACCACCTCGCATCCCCGCCGCCTCGAGCCTCTGCCCTCCACCTAGTAACACCACCTCGCACCTCTGCCTAGCAAAGCGGCCTCCAACTCCGCTTAGAATAGTCGTTGTTTCCTATAATTATTCTCTTATCTTTCAAGATAAGGTATTTATCTTTTATCTAATATACTTTTTGTTTTGTTGATAAGATTCAGTGATTTTTTTTAATCTTCAGTCCAAAAATTAGCTTGCGGGATCAAAAAGGAGATTTTCATGCTTGAAACTGAATTTGAAGAGTAACCTAAAGTCACCTATTCAAATTTGTAGATGGTCTCGAATACGTTATGATAGGAATCTGAAGGTGGGTGCCTTTTTCAAGATTTGTCATTGCCCTTGTTCCTTAGATTGTTTATTGATCTCAAAATAACTCAAAATTTGAACACCAAGGAGTATAGATTTGGGTATAATTTCTTTATCGCTTAAATTTGTAGTTTACTTTATAGAAGTTCTGTATCACTCTAATTTGTATTTTCACTATTTTGGGTTATCAAGTGTAGCAGTTTTGTTTTAGCCCCTGCTGTATAAGTGTTGTTGTAACGTCGCCACCTAGCTGCGACAAACAACGCCTCCACCTAATGACGCCACCGCCTCTGCTTATAAGCATCCTCGTTGCATCCAATATTTCTACTACTCCCGCTTCAAGGTAAGTTATTTACGGTGTATTTTTGGTTTTACAAATTGATTTAGTTTTTATTTTTATATATATGCATATTATATTAATCCATTTAGGTATATATACCTAATTATCTCGTGAGCTAGAATGTGACATCTTTCAGGACATAAAATGTTAAAAAGATGAGATTTAGGGTTATGTGTGGGTGGGAGAGATAATTATGTTTGTGCCACAAGAATAAAATCAGTTGTACGGAAACGGAAATCTTTGATGGAATTGATGAGCTAAAGTTTGTTTGTTGGATGGTGTAGCAGGATATAGGAAAAAGAAAAGCTGCTGCTGCAGCGTGGATGAGTGTGGGAAGGTGTATGAATGCATATATGCTAAGTTTACAAACCTCTTTAAAGTTCAGTCCATTCGTAAATTAGCACCTAAGTTTGGCTTGTTCCGCTTATTTCTTTGTTCTGTTATTTTATATTTGAATGGGTAACCCATGTTACTGTCATATACTTAAGTTTCAGGATGATGTTTGGTTCATTTTATCTCCTTTCTTCACTTTGATTGCTATATGTTTGCAGAAATCTCCGTATTAACTTAAAGTTATTTTTCTAGTTTAAGTTTATCTAGAGGGCTAAATGATGAGTTAGAAATGAGCTATGATGTTCATAATAAACTGTGTAATAGTTTTTTTGTGTCAAACTGTATGTAGGCATCATCTAAGGGTCCTAAAATTTACAAGTAACAACTAAAATGCCTATGTCCTTGCAGTATGTTTCATGGGGCTCATATGGAGTTCATATTATGAAACGACCTTGGAGCTTTCTGTTGGAAAACTATGTGAGCATGGAGTTTAATTTAATTGAGAACATTCGTATGTAACTATGCAAGTAAGTTTAAGGGAACAAATAATCAAAGATTGGCAGTTTGTTTTTATAAACAGTAATAGTAAATACAAGACGAAGTTGATGTGTTTCCCTAAAATGAATAATAAGGCTAATTATTCTGTTTGAGACTTGTGTAGTTCTGTAAGTGTAATTCAATAAAAATGTGCTTATAGCTCACTATTTTTTCATCTGATGGTCTGAATCTTTTTGTTTCTTGCCTTTATGCAATCTGCATATCATTTTGTGCAGGTATTAGCTGCTAGCAAGAACAAAATATCAACTTTAAAAGGATTTCCACATTTACCTTTTCTAGAGGTAACTTTAAACATTATGTTTCACCCTTATGTACCTTAATAGTGATTTTTACTCACTAAAGAATTTTTAATAGTAAACAATATCGAAGCAGTGACTCTCCATAGCATTTATGCATATGAGTATATCTCAACTAGAAATCAATATTTACTATGGAGTATCATATTTTAATGATTTAGTATATGCTTTATTGATTTTAGTCTCAAGACACTGTTTTCTTCTGAATTTAGTCTCAAGCTGTTTTTTGTTCAGATTTTAGTCTCAATGACATTCTTCACATAACAAGGACTCTCAAAGTTCTCATGGCAATTTTATGTGAAAAATGGATCCTTTCTATGGACGGTAAGATTTCTCTCTTGTTATGTTATGCTCAATCTTCTTTTGATTTTCAATTCCAACCACTCATTTAGTTTGCATAATTGCATATGAGCATTCTGATTTTATAACATGCAGCGTTTTGGTGTACCGGCAAGAGCATTTTATTCAATAATAGTATTTCTAATGCAAAATGTAAGATACTTCGATAATAGTATTTCTAAAGCGACATGCCCATTACATAGAAGTTGTCACTTAAGTACCACTTAATATATTCTGATTTCTTAGAAAGAATGTTATTTTACTTTGATTCTTGAGAAAGATAGATGTTTACTTGACTTCAGAAAAAATGTGATTTTACTTTGATTCTTGAGAAAGATAGATGTTTACTTGAGAAAGAATGTCAGCATTATTTCACTTTTAAAAGTTAAATGGAGAGCATGTCTCTTTTATCTCAGTATTGAAAATGATTTTACTCATTAAATTGTCTTTTGCAGGTGTGGAATCAAATTGTTGATTTAACATAAGCCCAATTTTGAGATAGTGACATACTAAGATCGGATGGAAATTGGATGAAACAGTGAGTTGCTTATATGTTTATTAATAGCATTGCAATTACGTATATCAATACGTGTCTAATACTAATCATATATTTCATACAATATATGTAGCCTCCAGTGGCTGAGCGGCACTTTTTGGATCCAAGGAAGAAACATGGAGACGTTATGGGCTATTAATCTAGTCGATAGTCAATGTATTTTTTTATTGGACGTGTATTAGTTCTTGATAAGTGAAGTGATGTTAGTTATTCTATAAATATATTATAAAAAATGTTTGTAATAGTACACGTGTTTTGTTTGGGTATAAAGTTGTCTATTTGTGTAAATTAGAAACCAGCTTATTCAGCAATGGAACAAGCCATTTGCTACTGTTTATAAAGACCCTAAAACATTATTTGCTACGGTCGTACACTAACCGCAGCAATAAGTATCTTTTTGTAAAAAAAATTCTATTATTTGCTGCGGTTCTCAACCGCAGCAATAAGTATATTTTGTTATTTGCTGCCCCTGCAATTGCTGCGGTTCAAAACCGCAGCAAATAGGCTAAAACAACCGCAGCAAATAGAAGATTTTCTAGTAGTGAATAACCAACAAATGGAAAGAGAGACAAGTATTGGAGAACAGAGAGAGTATCATATATTGAGGAATTAAATAATGCTTCATTGATTGTAAAATCGAATTTTCACTTCTGTTGATTTCAAATGAATTTTATTTGGAATCCCACCATATTCTCTTTCTCAATCTTATAATGTAAATAAAAATAGTATAATAGCCAATGAGAGTAAGGACATTTTATTTTGGGGTTTTTATAAAAATATTATTAAAATAAAACTTATTTACACAAATATAACTAATAGTTACTACGAAGTCCAATGTAGTGCTACGATAACTTAAGTTTAAAAATTAAACATAAATTACTATGATTTCATTACTAATTGAAAGAATAACGGAGATAAGAGCCTTACACTTCTAAAAGACAAATCTGGACTGATTTTGAATCTGGACAAATATAGGACTGATTTTAAATGAAGAGAAAAAAATACCCCTGTAATATAAAATAACTAAACCCCCAAGTCCCAAATTGCTCATCGTCATCTATTCGTTTCCTTCGGAGATGCAGCCTTCGCATCCATCCATGGATATCGTTCTGTCGTCGAGTCCATCACCACATCTACCGTCGTCGTCTCTAGTGTTGTGTCTCCATTGCCGCCGGCCTCATCGCCGCCGCCTCTGACATCGTGTCTCCACCGTCACTGCTCCTTTTTCATTCTCTATCGATGCTGGTCTGCCTTCGCCCCTCGCATTCCGTCGCCGCTCCATTCATCTTCTCCTTCTCTGTGAGCGGCCTGTAGATCTGGTCGCAGCTAAGGTGGTGTAGTGGCGGCGGAGGATGTGCTTTACGGTGGTTGTGGTGCGGGTGTTCAGGTTATACGCATTCTTGGGCGGTGGTGGGGTTGTTAGGGTCGTGGTGGATGCTTGTGGTAGGTGCAGAGGAGGCTGAGGAGGGGGCTCGGGACAGGCAGGGGTCCGAGGAGGGGGCTCAGTTCAGGTAGGGGGATGGGGCTATGGCTAAAGTGGTGGGGATGGTGAGGGCATGGGGTCAGGGGGTGGGCTGTGCACTGTGGACGATGGTGGAGGAGAGGGGTGGCAATTGTGGCTGTCGTCACAGCCGGGCAGCAGCGCCAGGTCATTATCAGTATTTGGTGGGCACCGTAATTGGTCACTGTCAGTAGGTAACTAGGCGGCGGGTAAGTGGTTGGTGGTGGTGGGTGAAGGTCATTGCCAAATAGGTCACTATCATTAATCGGGTGTTGATCACTGTAATTTGGCGTTGGTCACTGTAATGGTCACTTGACGGAAGTCACTATATCAATTGGTCACTTAACAGAAGTCACTATAGGGTTGGTCACTGTCACGGTGGCCGGCGGCGGTGGCCGGCGGAAGTCACTACGACGGAGGTCACTGTATGGTAGGTCACTGTGATGGACTAGGTCACTGTTTGACAAAGTTACTAGGGGTTAGGGGTAATTTAGTAAGTATAATGCTAATTAGTCACATTTTTGGAAATTAAAGAGAAAGTTAACTTTTTGGTCCATTTGCTAATTTTTAGTAATATTGGTGACCTAACCCCTTACTAATTTAGTTATAGTCACTTGTTTGTATACTATCAGTCATATTTACCTATTTTTTTGGGAAAGTTTCCGAAATAGGACTAAAACAGTTTGATAATTCCAAAATAGGACTGTCATGTTTTTTATTTCCAAAATAGAAGTTTTTACTTTCAAGTTTGGAAAACATAGCCATGTTTGAAGTTTGTTATTGCCAAAACATGATAGTAATTAGTCATATTTTGAGAATAAAAACATGACAGTCTTATTTTGGAATTTTCAAACATTTTTAGGGAATATAGCCATATAGGATTGCCGCTCAGGAGCTGCAGGACTAGTGACTTAAGGAGTGTTTGTGATTGCTTAAAAAAGCACTTTTTAGCTTTTGGCTTAAAAAAAGCTGAAAAGAGTGTTTTCAAATGACAACTTCTGCTTAAATTAATCACTTAAAAGCTAAAAGCTGGAAGCAAGTAGAAAGGTGCTTTAAACTGCTTCTCACTTTTTCTATTAGACAAAAAGTACTTATTTTACCAAACACTACCAACTTTTACTTTTTCAGAATCACTTTTCCTCAAACACTGCCAACTTTTACTATTAATCACTTTTCCCAAAATTACTTTAAAAAATCACATTTTTAAACACTCCCTTCTACTCTGGGGGTGTTTGCGATTGCTTGTGCTTTTTAAAAGTGATTTTTTTAAGAGATTGTTGGAAAAGTGATTTATTGTAAAAGTAGATAGTGTTTGGGAATAGAATTGATTTTAGTTAAAATGTAAAAGTTGGAGTGTTTGATAAAAAAGTGATTGTGATGTAATATTTTCTGAAAAGTACAAAAATATCCCTGGCTAGCATCTCCACATAATCTTCGTCTTCTTCCTCACTACAGTCGGAGGAATTGAGAGCTCAAGACTGGCCTTGTTGGAGCACCATTAAAATCCATGCCACCCTAACAATTTACAGCCACCAGGGATGGGATGATAATTGATGATGAATCCAAATTCACAGACCAAGGTTTGGAGGTGGGATGGGGCAGATGAAGTTGAGAGTCATCTTCACGTCGTAGCTCTCAGGTCGGCATCTCCCCTGCGTCTAGATTGGACTCCACTAGGTCGGCACCGACGCTTCCAAGTCGGTGATGTGGAGTATCTTTGCCGGCATTGAGAAATCCGGCACCCTTGCAGGCCGGCGACTCCAGGTCGGGAGTTCCCTACGGCAAACTTCATCTGTGCGAGGGCTCTGGGCATCACTTTATTTCAGGGTATTTTGGGGGTATTGTGATTTTGTTGCCATTATTATCAGCCATGAAGTTGGAGATAATTACAAGTTTACCTAGAAGCTATTAGAAGCTGTTATATTCCAGCTTCCAACTTTTAACTTTAAAGCACTTTTTTTAATCAAAAGCTATGATTACCAAACACCTCTTTTAGCTTTTTTTAATCTAAAAGCCAAAAAGCACTTAATTTAAGCAAAGGCAAACACACCATCTGTCTAAAGAAAACTTATTTTTCGTCAAATTGAATAGACCGCCGTTTTCTTCACCGGCTCCTAACTATTGGTCCATCCGCGCCCTCACCCTCGTCCGGATCTACTCCCATCGTTTCCGTGGTTTCGCGTCAGCCGTCCAGGTATGTTTCCATTTCGTTTCTCCGTTTCTGGCTAGACTCTGTCAATCCACTTCTTTGTCCAGGTGTTGGTGTAATGATTAATGAACTATACGGAGTATGATTCAGCGTAAAAGACCATAATTGAATGATACGTAGTTTGATTAAGTGTGGGAACTGAGTTGAAACTTGAAACAAAGTAGCATGTAGATGTAGCTGGAATTCAGACAAATTATCTAGAATATGACTATTTCCTCTGAAGCACTCTCCCTTCATTTTTGGATATACACAGTGTGTTCATATTTGCCCAGGGTAGTTATCCCTTCCAGTCTTATCTCCCCAAAAGAATAAACATTTATATTTATTGTAATAGAAAAAAGCCCCTTTTCGAAGCTTTGCGGCTGCCATCACCAATTTAAGTTCTTTAGTACCCAATGATAGCAAATTGTGGCCTGGAAGTTAGATTTGCCTGATTTAGTAGCCTTTCTTGAGTTAGTACTCTTTGGGAAGGTTGCATTAACAACTTTATGTGTCTATAAGAGACCCCAACCACATTTTTTAATTGAAAATCTGCAAAATAAAGTGAAAGAGATAGTGGAAATAATGAAAGTCTCAGGCTTCCTAAAATTCACAAGCTATTTAACCTAAAATTCATAAAGCCTCTGTGCTTGCACCATCTTCTCCCTTTCTTTTTGCGGTCAATTTCACAAACAATTGATGTGCACGTGTCAGTTTGACAGTGTAATACGAAAACCTCTCTCTTTTCTTTTGAGATTATTGATTAATCAAGAATATTGAAACATTTGCTCTTTTGATTCACCTCTTTGTTGATTAGGGTAAAATTTAGAGTTCAGTAAGAAATGTAAATGTTCAACTCATCCTCATATTTTTAGTACTTTATATTTTGGAAGGACCTCAACTAATCACGTTTTGTTAAATAACTTTTGAAGATTATTTGCCGAGGCTGTTTCCAGAAAATGACCTAATGTTTTATAACTGGAAGAAAAAAGATAATCTCAAAATGAACCAATTTATTTCTATGTAAAAAAAGTAAAGATCATAAAAAATAACTGATGAAGCAACCTTAAATCTTAAACTCACCAATAGATGATTGCACGATCATTGGAGCTAACACTAGGAGTAAGAGACCATGATTTGAGAAAAGATTCCCAAGTTCACTCACGAATGACTTTATCTCAAAATATAAAGTGGCCTATTTGGATCAGTCCCATTTGTCCACTTCACTTCTTTCCACACTTTAACAAATACACAATACTAATGTTTTTGTGTTGGGTTCTTGACGACCAAACACTCCAACAGATTTAACCTCACAAACAAAATTGCATTTTTATTGAGTTAATACATCTGTATAGAGGTTTTAAAAATTAGAAAATCTCCCAATTTCCACACGCTTCCCTTTCTGCTCTCGCTTGCTTTTTGACAACCGCGCGTTGATATTCATTTGTTCAGGTATATTTCGTTGTGTAATAATGTAATCTCATCACTCTTTTTGCCTGTTCCAATTTCCAACCTTATATGTCAAACAAAAGTTATGTCTTAGCTTCAACTATCCAGATTCGAAACATAATTATTAGATGTTTTATCACTTTTTATATTCCTAATGAAGAAGGATTGAAATCTGCAATTTGGAGTGTTGCTTTGGTTAATAGGCTTAGGTGATTAGCTTCCGGATGTCATATGTCAATAATAATTATATTTCAGTTTACGTAATTACACCCTGAACTTTAAGCTTCACACGGAAGCCCAGTCCCTTCATCAGTATTTTAGTCTATATGCTTGCTTCAGTTTCCTCGATTAGCTCGGATAATCATGTCATGGGTTCATCTTCACCTGGCTTCATCATAGCTCATGAGCTCGGATACTTTCCTTCAATCCAATCTGAGTTCTGAATATCTCATTTTGCTCAACAGCTTAGGAAGATGGCCATAGATGAAGAGTCCGGGCAAGAATTCCAACCCCAAAAGAAGAAACCTCCTTCCGAGGATGAGAAAAGGTCTTTCTTCTTCACCCTTATACTATCCTATGATCCGAGAATTGATTATTTAATGTTGCTTTTTGGGACGATAAATTTGCAGAAGAAAAAAGATTGTGCCAGGAAGCTTGATGAAAGCCGTGGTTAGGCCTGGCGGAGGCGAATCAAGACCTACCGAGGGTGATCAGGTTGTGTATTTGTTTTCTCATGTTTAAATCACCTTCTTAAGAATATTAATTAGCTTATAGTATATACTATATATGAATTTGTATAATGACAACCTAGTTTTTTTTATAACTCATTGATGGTGATGCTCTTAACTTCTGTTGTATGACATGATGCTTATCATAGTTGTTTATGAATTATGCAGTTAACATATCATTGCACAGTTCGAACAACAGATGGAGTTACTGTCGAGTCCACAAGGTCACAACTTGGAGGTAATTTTTGCACCGCAGTAAATTATAGAACTTCCCCATCCATATAGTAAACTATTACTAGTATTTGTCAAGTATACATGATGTGTGCACTGTCCTTGGATTGCTACGACCTCATTTCCATTATAATGAGGGTTCTCATGCCTCTACATTGAATTGCCACTCTTATCCTTTGTTATGATTACTAAGGCAAGGGTATCCCAATGAGGCATGTTTTGGGGAATAGCAAGATGCTTCTAGGGTTGCTAGAAGGAATTCCCACAATGTTGAAGGGTGAAGTTGCAGTGGTAATCATGTAGACTCTCTTTTTTGTTGCGAACAGTTTACTGATCCAGAATACCCATTTTTTATTTGAATCATAACTTCATGTCACACACCACATTGTTTCTATTAATATCATGTGTTGATTTTCTGAGACAGTTCAAGATGAAACCTGAAATGCACTACAGAGAGGAAGATTGTCCGGTTTCAGTTTCTGACAGCTTTCCAAAGGATGCTGAACTTCATTTTGAGATTGAATTGATAGAATTCTCTAAAGTCAAGGCAAGATTTTTCTGTGTCAATTCTTTACTCAATTTTAAAAATTGAAATATCATGTGTTTTGATTGTAAACCATGTTTCCTCGAACTGCACAATGACCCTGAATTACTTTTTATTGTTGTCCATTGCTAATTTGCTATTATATGTGACTCACTTGCTTAGAAAAGTTCTAGTATTGACTTGCATATGCATGTTTGAAATTTGCCTTACTAAAATCTTGTACTCTCTCTGTCCGCCCTAGTAAGCGACTCATGCTTAAACACTTCTTGTCCTAAAAATGGACTAAGCAATAAGTCGTGTTTGATTAAAAAAATTAAATATTTTCATGTAATTTCCAAAAAAAAAACATTGGATACAACTTACATATGAGAAGCATAGTTAAACCAACAAATAAGTGTTAAAAATTAAAATCAGAAGTAGAATCAATGATTTATAGCAGAGGTACCTTACCAAATATATAAATGTTGTAATTTCTACATTAGTCAAGCAGAACTGCTTTTAGGCGGATGTAGTAAATTAGTAATGTATGTATTTTACTATTTTTCCATTTTCTCTACTGCTAGTATTCACTCTTATTTTAATCTTCCTCCACTCTTATTTGATTGTCAGGTTCTCAGCTCTGATTTGGGAGTCCTGAAGAAGGTATTAATGAGATGGTCAAATTGCTGCTTGATTATGTTCCATAAATATTGCCCTGACAGGCTGTCACAGTTTTTTGAATTATTTATATCTTTGGAATCTTCTTGGTGTGACAATGTTGAAAGTGTAAAAGAACATGGGTTGTTATTCCAAACAAAGAAAATCCTTGGGCAGGTTTCAGTATTGTGTGTGTGTCGCCCCTTACTTTTTATGTGATCTTACCTTTACTCTGTCTAAATGGCTTTCCCTTCTCTTTTCTGATGCTGAATGGAGAATAATGGTTAAGAGAAGGGTATTGCATATTAATGCATCATTTTCTTATTTGGTGGGTGAGTGGGGGTTAAACATCACCTGTGGACTATAACTTCATTGCATGTTTATAGGAAAATACAACAACAGTAACGTCATCCGAGCCGCAGTCCCAAAAGACATATTTATAGGAAAATCTTGAACTAGTGCAGTTCAGTGATGTGGGATAAAATATGAATCTGCATACCCTGCTGGAAATATAGCGAGTGTTTTGAGGATACACTTAGTTTGCATAGTTAAGTTTTATTTTCACTTAATGAGGCAGGTTCTAGAAGAAGGGAAGAGTTGGGAATACCCTAGAGATCCTTATGAAGTGAAAGCCAGGTAAAGACCACATTTGATGTTGGTGGACCTAATCTTTCGTGTCATCTTGTGTTTATACTCTGAGACGATGGTCTATGTGCTTTCTACCGTTATATTTGGAGGAATATGATTTAGTAAATGTTTTTAGGATTTCTGCAAAGTCTGGAGATGGAAGAGTGATTCTATCTGATACTCAGGATGAACCATATTCCTTCACCTTTGGTAAATCTGAGGTAATAATGTAATCCTTGACATTTTCTCTTCCAAGTATTAAGGTATTTGGTTATTCTTTGCCCTTCTGCTTAAATGTTTACTGTGTGCATGGTTTTCTAAAACCTCATTATTTTTCATGATCATGCTATGATTTATATACGTCGCAGAGTATGGGCTCTCATCATGTATTTTATTGTTATTCTTGGATTGTCAAGATTAGGTACCAATTGGTCTTGAAATGGGAATAGGATCAATGTCACAGGGAGAGAAAGCAGTGGTTTATGTTACACATCAATACTTGAATCAAACTCCACTGATACCTACAACAGAAGGCGTTGAGGAAATTATTTTTGAGGTGGAGCTTGTCCACTTCATTCAGGTTCATACTTCTCGTTTTTAAAATATCTTGTGGCTATTTTATGTTTAATTTATTCAATAAACTTCTATTTATGCAATTGTTAGTATAATAATCTCTTCTACTCTTACATGATAAGTAGAGCTCTCAAATGTCATGACATGGTTATCATAATTTTAAATTCCAAATGATTTGGTATGGCCTTTCTACTTTTTATTTTGATAATCAACTTTATAAAGTTCGAATTTTTCTTCTATTAAATTCCAAATAATCTACTTTATTTACTGCAAAGTAATGTTCTCTTTCCTAATCTAAACCATTAACTATTTACTCTTCCAAACTCCTTTTATGAGTTATATCTATTATGATGGTTTGATTGAAAGACCTTAAATACAAATTTTCTCCCATTGTGGGATGGGGATTTAGATGGTCTCTTCTTGTTTCTATTCAAAAACGAAAAAAATCTTATTTGCTTCGGGGCGATGTTTGCAGGTACGAGATGTGCTCGGAGATGGACGCTTAATCAAACGTCGTATTCGTGATGGAAGAGGTTTCCCTTCGAGCCACTTCTTAGGATGTTTTTACTTGAACTGAAATTTTCTGGTCTGATAGATGTATGCTTTCAGTGTAGTTTACAACTGCGAGGTCTGTGACTGAAATAAGTCCAACTATAAACATCCTTGTTCTGATTCATTATTTTGCAGCCTTATTTCATGTATTAGCGACTCATTTACTATAATTTTTAGGTGAGTTTCCTATGGATTGCCCCCTTCAGGACAGTCTTTTGCGTGTCCACTACAAGGGCATGCTTCTTAATGACGAGAAAACAGTCTTTTATGATACGAAGTTTGACAACAATGGTCAACCCTTTGAGTTCAGTTCAGGGGAGGGGCTTGTAAGTCATTTGCATTTTGTAGAATGATGTGCTTTTTGTTTTGTGTGTGTAAATTGTTTTCCTTACCCATTGCTACTCGAGAATGATTCAGAACCTCTTTTTCATCTTCAGGTTCCTGAAGGATTTGAAATGTGTGTCCGGCTAATGGTGCCTGGAGAGGTTGCTCTTGTCACATGCCCTCCTGATTATGCTTATGATAAATTTAAAAGGTACTTTGTGATCATCATTATTAAATAAGTCTGTGTTGTACTGTTGTTAACATTTGAACTGAGAGCATATTGAATTTTGTTGAAAATTATGATCAGGCCAGTTAATGTTCCTGAAGGTGCCTATGTCCAATGGGAAATTGAGCTTCTAGATTTTAACACACCAAAGGTAATAGAGCTGATAGTCAACTACTAATTTAGGAAGTAGGGGAAGCACGACAATGTACTGGGAGTGGGAGGACTGGTTTCTGTGTTCTGTCATTTAGCCACGGTTTAGTTGGAGAATTATATAGGGAAGGGGTGGCGTGGGGAGATGAGTTGTGGCATTAGGAGGGGATGGGAGTGAAGGAAAGAGGAGTGATGTGCGTTTAGTTGAGGGAGTTGGGTGGGGTGTGATGGGGGCGAGCTAAGTGGAGGAGCTATAGAGTCATATCTCACTCCTCAGATTTGTGGGACATCAGAGAAGTTATTTATCCCCCCCCCCCCCCCCCCCCCCCCCCCCCGAGAAGGCTGGGAATCCTTTTTGGGCCAGGGGCCAGGGAACACCCTACCATTTTATTAATAGAAGGGTAATTTATCTCCTTAACGTGAGAAATGAGAATTTTTTACTTTTCTTTCTGATGCACCATTACGCTTTTCTAATGCACTTTTACACATATGGGCATATGGCAGAAAAGTTTCAGTTAATTATGAAATTCTCACGATCCCACCACGTCATTCATCACTTTTTTCTAGCAATCTGGGACTTTTACAGCCATTATATCTCAAATTCAACTCACCAAATGCATTCCCATTTCTTACAATAAACACTCTTCTCATTTGATCCTAATTCTATGTGTGTGTGGCCATCTTCCCATGTAAATGCAGCGGTGACATTTTGTTAAATAAGCCAAAATTTTCCATCACCACAAAATATGCATTACTTTGAAGTTTGAACGTGAAGGTGCATGATACTACTAAAAGTGCATCCGTGTGCATTTTGCAGGGAAGCACTTTTTATTTGAACGTTACCCTATATGTATGTATATTTCTAATTCCACGCATTAAAAAAAACATCTAAATCTAAATAATGGTCTGATAGAGTATATCACTAATCCCCTCCACCCCCTCGTTTGAACCAAACAAGGGTTTTAGGTTCTTTATCCTTTTTCTGGTTGCAGTCTTGTGATATTTCTTGTGCATGTAAAATGTGATAATATTACAGGATTGGACTGGCTTCGGTTTTAGAGAAATAATGGAAGATGTTGAGAAGATTAAAAGCACGGTATGTATTAGATGACTGATTCTGGAGTCTCATGCCAGATAACATTCTAAACTTTGGCTTTATTTTTCTTGTTTCCTATCTGTGATGGAGATAGTTCTCTTAGGGTGTTTGGGAGTTAGGTGGAAGGGGAGGAGAAAGCTTTGATGTTGTTGCAGGGGGGAAAGGGAGGGGAAGGTGAGGAAAACCTTCTTCGTATTTGGGAGTAATAAATTCGGAAGAAGAGAGTCTTTGAAGGAATTATAATTAAAATCAGTTCGAGATCCGACGAATTCAAATAATTAAACTAATATTCATTTTAAATTGAGCTTAAATTATCATTTGGTTAATTATCCTTCAAAACCCTCTAAATTGGGGGAACTTAAAAATTGAGCATTTAGAGGATTTTGGAGGGTTACAAAAGCCCTTCAAAACCATCCCCTCCAATTTTTAAACTCCCAAACATGAAAAGGAGGGTCATAAACCCCCATTAACCTTCCCCTCCCTCTAAATTCCAACTCCCAAACATACCCTTAGATGATCGTTATAAAAAGACACAATCCACTGTAATTTCCTCTACAGGGAAACAGGCTCTTCAAGGAAGGGATGTTTGAACTTGCGAAGGCAAAGTATGAGAAGGCATGTACTGTTTCATTTTCATGTTGGAAGCTCATAAGTTCCAAATATTTTTTTTCACATCCTGCCCATTGAAGTTGCACTTTACTTTGGATTTTATCTTCAGATTCTTCGTGAATTTAATCACGTTCATCCTCAAGATGACGAAGAGGGAAAGGAATTCTCTGAAACCAGGGTATATCTGTTAACACTTAACAGTAATATGTGGAAATTTAAAATTCCATCAGTCTGTTTACATATCTTTTAGCGAGTTAAAGAATAAAAAGGCTACTCTTAACAATAGTTTTTTTGGTGTTGCAATGCACCTTTATGTGATTATGTGAACTCACAAATTAAATTTTTTGTATGCAGAACTTGTTGCATCTAAATGTTGCTGCCTGCTATCTGAAATTGGGAGAGCATAAAAAGTCTATAGAAGCATGCAATAAGGTAATCTGCGGCTTCATCTTCTTCACTAATCATGGATTTCATTTATTATGATGCATTTTAGCAGCTATTAATATCAGTATATATATGCTGATACTTACTATTGAACTACACACTCCGGCTTTGTATTTCATTTCAACTTGAGAAAAAAGACGTGTATGACGGTACAACCTGCAAAATGAAATAGTTATAGCTCCATTTTCTCCAATGTTGATTGCCTACTGAATTGTCTTTTTTCCCCTCGTGATATGCCTTTACATCAAGTTCACTTTCACAGGATGACGGAAAAACATTGTGATTTGTGAGTACTTTGAATAATTGGATCAAAGTTGTGTTGAGAAGATGCAATAGTAACTAAAAGATAAAGTTATTCTCAGTTTTTAAGTTCACAAAATAGATTTTAAAATGAACGCATTACATTATGACCACAAGGATAGATACTCTAGAGAGCCAGGAATGGGAAGAAGTGGACATCAGCCAAGAAAGTTGATAGTATACAATTATATCTCTGTTTTGGAGCAGACACAGGGATTTAATTACCAGTACATAATTAGTTTAGAATTTTAGATACTGCAAAGTAAGGGTGTTCATCGGATCAATGTTGGTTTTCAGAAATTGAAAAACCAATTACCGAACCGAATAGAAGTCAGTCAGTTTACCGAAATATTGAACTGATAACCGAACCAAATAGAAGTCGGTCAGTTGGTTTGTAGACCCGAAGCATTCGGTTTGGTCGGTCGGTTTTCAGTTTTTCCATCCAGGTTGCCCACATCGATTTCAGAACAAATTTGACAAAGTTTACCTTGTTTTTATAAACTTTAATATCTGTCACATTCGGTTTGGTCGGTCGGTTTTCAGTTTTTCCATCCAGGTTGCCCACATCGATTTTAGAACAAATTTGACAAAGTTTACCTTGTTTTTATAAACTTTAATATCTGTCAAAGAATGTTTTCACCTGTTTGCATGCTAAAATACACAGTATAGTGCTCAAGTGATTAGAGTGGTTATAACATTTGAGTACAATGGTTAAAGAAGTGGCAGTGACAGCTTTGAGATCATGCATGGGTTTTGTAATATATGGGCTCAGTAGGTACTTGAAATTTTTAGGTGTTAGATGCAAATCCTGTTCATGTCAAAGCATATTATAGAAGGGGAATGGCTTACATGGCAGCTGGAGATTTTCAAGAAGCAAGGGATGATTTTAACAAGGTAAACATGATCTAGTTATGAAGTCAAAATACCAAGTTAAGCATCTACAATGTTTTGACTTGAATTTGTATGATTTGCTTATAGATGATGAGCATTGACAAGTCATCCGAGTCAACCTCAAATGCAGCACTTATGAAATTAAAAAAAGAAGAGCAGGTGAGTTGCACTTAAGTCCATTTGCATATATGCTTTCGTTAATAATATTTATTATTATGATAGTAATAATAATTGCTTATTTCGCAGTATTATAAATAATGAGGTACCACATATCTATGATCCAAATAAAGATTGTACAAAAATGTGACCTCTTATATAGAGTGACTATGTCAGTAACTTTCAATGACTATTATTGTGTTCAACTTTACGATGTTTACACTATAGTGATCATGAAGTTACGCACATTATAACTAGTCATATTTTGTCCATAATATTTATTTGAGTAATATTCTAGAAAAAATCTCTTTTTACTATTAGCCCACTAGTTCATCTATTATTTAATTTTTTAAATTTGACTTTAGAGATGGCAATTGTGACCGATCCAATGGATACCCGAACCGAACCGCCCCGGTCAAAACGGGGAAAACCGCATTGACCGGGTAACGGGTATGGGGCGGGGAATACCCGTTTTGTTTTTACGGGTAACGGGGCGGTTACGGTTTTATACATGCCCGCCCCATTACCCGCCCCGTTTATTTTAGTTATATTTTTATTACATTTTTATCTATTATTTGTCCCATAAGTAAATGAAGATGAGATTTTCTCTATTTTCATTAAGTATATGGATAATAGATGTACTAACTATAATGTTCAATGAGAGTTCATAATAGATCTTAATAGTCTTCTTTGATTATTATCATATTTTTTAGTGAATAATTATTTTTCAGATTAAGTATTTTTAGGTTCAAATTAATTTATGTTGTCTTCTTTCTCGTCTTGTAGATATACGAAACTTTAAAGTGGCGTCTCAGTCTAGAGTCATCTGGGTGATGCCATTTTTTGCCTTTTTAAATAATATTTTTATATTAAAATATCAATCACTCATTTCATAAAGTGATTACCCGCGGTTACCCGTGGTTATACCCGTTACCCGTTGGGGCGGATACGGTTTGGGGAAAAATTACCCGTTGGGTAATGGGGCGGTTATGGGGCGGGGAATTAATAAATGGGGCGGGTACGGTTATATGTAAAACCGTCCCCGAACCGCCCCGTTGCCATCCCTATTTGACTTTGTACGCTTACTATAAAAACAAATTGTGCGGTTAAAATTAATCAATCAATCATCATTTACCCCAGTGCCGCAAAGGCTCCCACCTACGGTGGGGTAAGGGGGGGTCAGGTGTACGCAATCTTACCCCTGTACTAAAGCACAGAGAGACTGTTTCCGAATGACCCAGAAAAAAAATCCCAAAATTACATGGAATGACTGCTGCTTCATAAAAAAGAAGAGCAGAAAGTTTGGTGAGCCATTTTGCTTTATTCCATCATATTTTCAAGCCAAAAAATAATGAATCTTTGGCTCCATTGCAAATGATGGAAAAGTGGTTAAAATTAATGAGAAAGAAAAAAAAATCAATGTCTACCAGACACTTGTTTCTTTAAAGAAAACACAAAGATTATCTAGAGGTACCAGAACGGAAAATCAGAGGATTAAATAAGAATAATAATTACTCCTATAATAGTTGTTGTAAATGCTGAAATTTGATGAGCAGGAAGTGCATAGGAGAGCTCGTAAGCAATTTAAAGGACTCTTTGACAAGAGACCGGGTGAAATTGCTGAAGTTGATGCTGGGGACGTAGTTAAAATTGAGAAGCATGAAGAGGGTCATGAAACCAGAAGCTTCCTTTCTGCTGAAGATGGTATTGATCAGGGTGCTGATATTCCACCTCGCATGGGTATCTTGTCCAAGTGCAGAAAAATATTCGAATCTCTTGGACTAAACAGATGCACCATATTGTGAGTTTTTGGTTTAAGCTGTTAATTTTCTCCTGTTATGAGTTATGACACCAATTATACACACGCCACCCACGAGAAGAAAATTAGGACTTTCATTCAGTACATCAATTCCTAAACTCATGTCTTTAATGTATGTACCATTATTATGCTTATCATTCTTGAAAGAGTATCGACTATCGAGTTAATACTAGATGTAAGTTAGAACTGTTCTATCAGGAATTGGACCCAGACCGTGAAAGACCGTGAAATAAAAGGTTCTTGAATCACCAAACTTGAATACATAGTGTGATCCTTCAACTGTAGACGGAGTATTGGACAACCAGTGGAAATCGAATAGCATCAACGGTTAACTAAAAGTGGTGTTTTCCGCTTTCCCTCGAAGAACAACTTCAAATGCAAAATATTTCACGAAAGAACAATACCCAAAAGATGCGACAATTATGAAAAGACTATGTTTATAAATCAAGATTTCAGAAAATAAAGATGGGCTCTTCTTTGTCTCGGGTTGGGTCTGGTTACGTTTCATCATTTCAAACGCGTATTGTGTTTGAATTAAATCACAAGAACCCCATGTCCCCATTTAGATTGGGACAATGCCCACGAGACCACACCTAGCTAAAACGACATAAAATGACTAAGAGAGTGTTTGCGATTGCTTGTGCTTTAAAAGTAATTATTTTAAGAGATTATTGGAAAAATGATTTATAGTAAAAGTAAGTAGGTTTGGACTCGGTTCGGGCCGGGCCTCCGGTCTTGGATTGGAGGGTTCGGAACCGGCCCATGTCACCCCCGGGTCCGGGTCGGGCTGGGCCGGGCCAGGCCTTGGGTATTTGTTTTTTTTTTTGCCTTTTCCTAATTAACCCCCAACCCCCCTCACACCCAAACCACCTCAAATGGCCCAAAATACCCAGCCCAATCCAAAAACTTAAAAAAAAATTTTTTTAAAAAATGGCCCGGACCGGGCCTGAATCGGCTGGGCCGGTTCACGTTTTGAGGGGCCTAATCCCGGACCGGAACCACCTCGGGTCGGGCCTACCCAGACCGCTCCATGACCGGGCCACCGGGTCGGGCCTGAACAGTGGTGGGCCGGGCCGGGCCGGTTCCGGGTCGGGTCACCTGGCCCGAGTCCACCCCTAAAAGTAAGTAGTGTTTGGAATAGAAGTGCTTTTTAATGAAGTATTTTGTTAAGGTTCAAAAATGTCCTTTAAATAAATTAGATATTACTCCATACTGAAATGCCCACCAACCCCTTAGAGACTTGATCTACGCTTTTCTCACACCTTCCCCAACACGTTGGTGGCTTATTCGGACTTCTCAATCGAACAACATTCCTGCCTTTCTGCCTTCTAATACCTCTAGCCCTCTTAGCTTAAAAACCTTGTAGCCCTCTTCAGTTTCGGATCAAATAGTGGAGCTCCCCGTCGAAATTTGTGTGCTTCTTGTCCATTGGAGATGACACCGCATGACACATGCACCTTCATCAGTCATCACCGACATCACTGCACGAGACATTTGCCCTCATCATCAGCGGAACTAAGCGGCAGCAAAATAGTGATGAGATAGTGAAACAGATCGGTTGCAAAGGGAATACACATTCACAAGAAGAAATCGTAAGTCCCCTACAAGAATGTTCCATTAAATTTTGGATCCATGGTGCTAGATTCTACCGATGATTGATGAAAGTGGAAGGATGGTTCTTTTATGTTGGAAGGTTTGTTCTGGTACAATTGTACAAAGGATGTGGGGACGAAGGGCATCATTGTAGATTAACGAATATGTTTAGGAATAGAAATGCCCTTAATGTTAGGCTTATTTACAAAATAGCCTAGAAGCAGCTAAAAGCGTCCCCAACCCAACTTTGGACTTTTGACTTAAAATTACTTAAATTAAGCAGAATTTTACATTTGCAAATACTACTTTTGGCCTTTTAAAAGCCAAAAGTCCAAAAATGCTTAAATTAAGCAATGGCAAACCTGCTTAAGATTGATGGACAATGTTGGGCAATGGTTTGAAAATCTTGTATTAGAATAAAAACACAACACAACGGAAAAAGAAAACGAAAACGGTAAAATAGATTCTTAGTTTATTTGTGAAGTATTATTCGTAAACATATTTTCAATTTGTCCTAGTTCCCCTTTGAAAAAGAACAATTCACAAAATACTTGATTTTGAGAAAACACGAATGTCAATATACAAATTTGTCAACGATAAAAGTTTTAAGGCTAAAGGGTCAAGTAGGTACATGAACTAACTTAAAGTGTTCAATTAGTCCCTTATATAGAAGGTTCTGCCCGGCTGTCACCAATTAGGGCGGTTCCCGGTTGAATTTTTTGATGAAATTTTTGGAGCATCTTCTTCATTAAGTCTAGTTTACCTATATCAAATTTCAGCTAAAAATAAAATCGGGAAGGCAGTCAAATGATTTTCCGAAATGTACTGCGTTGTTTAATTGCGCAGTTATCTTCAAAAACTCATTTGACTGCCTTCCCGGTTGAAAATATGAACATTTACTAATGGTTCGGTTTTTATAAAGTATTTTATAGAACCGATAAGGAACCGAACCGTTCTTAACGGTTCGGTTCTTGTCATTTAACGGTTCCTAGTCTTTGAAAAAAATCTTACAAATCACGATGGAATTTTTACTAAAAAGACATTCAACGTTTGAAATTACAATACAAATATGTTGAACTAGTTAAAGAGAATAATAATTTCAAATAGTTTGGACCTTCCGAGTTCCGACCCTCTGGAGTTTGGACATAATGAGAGGCCTAAGAAGCCTAAGAGAACCTGTTGAAGTGAATAATAGTTTTAAATAGTTAAATAATCAAACTAAAATAATGAGTGTAATATAAAAATAAATAAGTAAATATACATTAAAATTTATATACTCATAAGAAATATATTTAATTTTAATTATTATATATAACGGTTCCTGGTACATATTTTTTCAGGAACCGAGAACCGAACCGTTAATAAAAATAGGAACCAAACCGTTAACAAATAACTAATAAATGTTGGAACCGAACCGAACCAGGTCATAACGTTTCGGTCCGGTTCGGTTCACCGGTTCTTGGTTCCAAAGTCCCAGCCCTACTTTTAGATAGGCCAAAATAAAATTCCGCTTCTATTTTGGCATGTTTTTAACATAAAGTTACTCTTATACACTTACTTTATTTACCTACTTTGTTAGAACATGAGGATAAAAATAGTACGGAGTAAAATATAAGGGTGTAAAATATGGATAGACCGAGTATCACTTCTAGTCACGTATTACATACGTTTTCCTAAAAGTTTACTATCTACCATTATCACACTAACCGAGTTACAAGATAAAACTTTTGGGATAAAAAGAAGGTGTATGATGTATTTAGCTACTGATAAAATAACATCGAACAAGTGATTTGTATATTAAAGCAGTCTAAGTACTTTTATTTTATTAGTGTAGATAATAAAATAGAGCAAGGCAAAGAAGGAAATACGATTGATTAACAATACAAGAAAGGAAGTACTACGTATCTCATTAAATGGACGTGTCTTTGACGTTTCAGCAAGTAATTACAACCATGAGTTTGTGAAAACTTCCGGCTAAATCCAAAAGGACACGCACGTTCACTAATGAACAATTTCCCATTTAATAAAATCAAACTCATTTAATTAAAATAGACATACGTACATGCCACTATAATTTATAAGTCTCATACGTACATGCCACTTTAAATAATGAGTCTTCAAGTTATAATTACTACGTACTATATTATGAGAAGTTATCAAATGCACTAAAATAAAATCTTCTCATAACTTCAATAACAATTACTCCGTGTAACTTAACATTCTTTAACATTATCTTTAATAGTTAAAAATTCCACACCAACCTATTTAAGATAATGCTTCAAGTACATGTTGAATTCTTGAGATATATTTCTCAATAAATTTCCAACATATTTACATTCACTTTTCTCTCCAACCACCTAATCTAATTTGTAAGGATAAAGTGAGAAAGTCAAAAGCAAAAAAAAGGGTAAAAGCAAATTACAAAGGAAGTAATATTTCATTAAACTTTTTATTTTGTTCTATAGATATTATTCTATTTGTCTTCTACCAACAACACGGAAATAAAAGTGAGGTGCAACATAGGTTGGTCAAAACGAAAGGTCTCACTTGCCATTTGTTGGTCTACATCCCAAAAATGTCCAGGTAGAGACACACAGATACTATACGGCTTACAAATTAAGTTCCTAATTTGGTGATGCTCTCAATGGAAGTGACAATGTCATACACAAAAGGGAAGAATTTCATAGAATGACATAGTCAAATAGAGCTTTTGCACATTTCCATTAATCCATGAATAACATTTTTTTGTTTTCAAAATGGAAACATAAATCGGGAATCTCCCCTCTCATAAATCGGGAATCTCCCCTCTCAGGGACTTACATAAAGAGGAAACTCGTGTAAACATCATGAAATAAGAGTTGTGCTTTTCAAAGATACTTTGATGCAATTGGGACTTCTTCTACTGGAAGCAATTACCAACTCATATCCCAAGCTGAGTACGAGTATGATGGCCCATTGTTCTGATGTAAAGATGATTCAAGATGTTTTCTTTGGACTGAAATTTGCTGGTGTGGTCTGATCTGGTATGGTAAACTTCTGGTTTCTGTGTATTTTATAACTATGGAAGTCTGGTCTGGTCTGGTATGATCTGGTCTGGGAAACGAAAATAAAGTAAACTGTACGTTTAAACAATATTGCCAAGTTATTTGAAATGACTAAAAAGAAAATTTGATAAAACTTTACGGGATAACTAAAAAGGAGTAGCATCTTAAATTGACAAATATATATACTCCTTTTAAAAACATAGCATCTTAAATTGACAAGAATATAAGTATATAAGTATATAAATTGACAAGTGTATAAGTTTTTCCCAAAAAAATATTAAAATAAAACTTGTTTACACAAATAACTAATAGTTACTACAAAATAGTGTAGTCACTTGAGTTTTATTTTGTAATTACTACAATTTACACAAAGATGACTAATAGTTACTACAAAATAAATTTTAAACTAAAAAATTGAACATAAGTTTCAAAAAATTGGACAGTAGGATCATAAGCCCCATTCCGTCAATTAGCCAACACAACATGAGATCATAGTCTAAGGCTATGTTTGGCACAACGAGCTTGAACTGGAGGCTAAAGTCTGAATTAGGGACTATTGTCTAAACCAAAGAATATTCTCTGGAGCTGAACATTGAAGTGCTGAATCTGAACCGTTAACTGAATGGAGTAAATCCGTTTGACAAAAAGAAAATGCAAAGATAATATGAAATTACCATAAAGGGCATAAGATTTATTATTAGAATAAAATATTTAGGCCTTTTTATTCCAATATTACTAAAAATAGGATAAAAGATAAAAAAGTGATCTATTTTTTAAAATTCAAAAAATGTGACCAACATCACAATTAGCCCTGCAGTGTATAGTGACTACGGGCAAAGTGACCCACCGACCACAGTGACTACCCCGCCGGCACCCCCACCGCCGGCATCGCCGCTGCCACCGCCACCGCCGCCAGTCACTACCTCAGTGACTCCGGTCAAAGTGACTCCGGTCACAGTGACTCCGTGTACCGCCCATATTGACTGCCGCTCGCCGGTCACAGTGACTCCGGTTACGATGACGACCTGCTCACCGGTGAAAGAGGCTGCCCGCTCACCAATCACCACAAGTGTCTGCCGCCGGCGAAAGAGGCTGCCCGCTCACCAATCACCACAAGTGTCTGCCGCCGCCGCCACAATCCGCCACCAGTGACTCTGCCCCGACAGTGACTGCCGGCACCCCCGGCCAGTTACTCCGCCCCCGTCCACTGCCACCGTCCGCCCCTTTCATTGGCAAGTCACCGCAACCCAACCAAAGTCCTGGCCCTTGTCCACCATTGGCAACCACCACCTCCGGCGTCCACCAACTCCGGCCACCGCCGACGACCACCATACCCCAGCCTCCTGCCTCACCTAGCCTCTCCCCTGTGTCACCATAGCTCCAACCTCATATCAGCCCTCTGCCCGACCTCCTTCCTAACCCCAACCAACTAGCCCCTTGCCCAACCCAGTCTCACCTTAGCCCCCTGCCTGACCCCCTACCCGGTTTCACCCCAGACTCGCCCTCCGCCTCCACTGCCACCACCCCAGCCTTGCCGCCGCAATAACCACACCCCAGCCTCGTTGCCGCAATAACCACACCCCAACGTCCACCACCGGCCTACCAGTCAACCACCGGCCAACCCTAGCTAGAAATCCCAGTCATCCAAACCAGATCTGAAATGTGGTCGCCGCAATTAAGCCTAACCTCCCTACATCTGAACAGAAAGAGAAGAGAAAGAAGATCGGCGTGGTGTAGAAAGACGGTGACGGCCGGAAACGACGACGTGAGGAGGAAGAGCTTCGTTCGCGAGACAAAGAGAGAGCAAGGAGCAGGACTGGAACATCGGAGATGGAGGCGCGATGGCGGAGGCGCGATGGCGGAGGCGCGATGGCGGAGGCGCGATGGTGGAGGCTCTCTGCAATGATGGTGAAGGCCCTCTGCAGCGATGGAGGTATGTTGCGGCTAGGGAAGGGGAAGGAGTGCGATGGATAGGTCAGCGGATCACTTTTTTGGAATATTTGAAAAGAGTCATATATTTTGAAATCAAAAGCCCATTAGTAATAACCGGGTCATTTTTTCAAATATTTAATATAATGATTTGTATGTTTTCATCTTTTTAATACGAAGTATATGTATGCGTGAGTAATATTTGTCAATTTATACATGTATGTAATATGATATAATAAAATATTACTCCGTATATAATAAATTATACTCCGTATATTATAATATGAGGAAAGTAAAGAACAGTCCAGAGAAATTTTATTAGGAGCACATCATCTTCTCTACAAATTGGTCGTAGATATTTTCCAAATTGTGATCATCACTTTCTTCAAGCAAAAAAGAATCCGTTTTTTAAAGATGGAATACGAGCAACAAAAGAGTGACGGTAGAGATATTCTTGGATTGCGAAAGTCTGCTATCCATGGGCTGAACGAAACCGCAAATTATATGGTACAGCCGTCTGTACCGTGCGCACGGTACAGCCGGACTTTTAGTTCGCGAATTGCAGGCTTCCATCGCAGACTTCCGTCATCGCAGGGCTTCCATCGCAGACTTCCGTCATCGCAGGGCTTCCATCGCAGGCTTCCGTCATCGCAGGGCTTCCATCGCAGACTTCCATGGCCGATCATCCTTGCTCCGTTGCTCGCCGCCTACTAGCACCTCTCCCTTTTTCGACAACCGCAACCCTTCAGCAGCTCTCCTTCAGCTTCGTCCTTAACTTCGCACGTTCTGTTCCTTTCTTTTCCTTTTTCTCACACTGATTATTTTAGTTTGGTGGATTTTGGGTCAGGGATAACCTAGGTTGTACGTAATTCTAAAGATATGAGCATACGCAAATAAAAGTTTGAGCATGGTGGTGATTTTAAATGAGCCTAAAAGAAATGAGTATAGGCCTAAAAGAAATGAACTCACACAAACTAATATTGAACACATTGAAAATGAGTTTCATGTAAAATTGAAATGAGTATAACACCCAAAATGAATGAGCATACTCAAATGAGTTTTTTGAACGCTCATTTCGTAATTTATGTATACTCATTTGATATTAGTACAATACTCTTTTTAAAATGTCATATTCATGCATATTTCAAAATGAGTTTTAAGTTAAATTCAAATGAGTATTATGCCCAAAATGAATGAACACACAAAAATGAGTTTTTAATGTTTTGATACACATTTTGTAAATTATGTATGCTCATTTGGTATTGTTTTATGCTCATTTTAAAATGATGCACATATCAAATATACGCCCAAAATCAATGAACATACACAAATAAAGTTTTGAATTTTTTTAATACTCATTTTATAAATTATGTATGCTCATTTGGTACTGTTTTATGATCATTTTAAAATGATGCACATATCAAACATATCATACTACATTAGATTCACATATTGAAATTAATTATAAACATAATTTAAGATTTTTAATTTTTATAAATGAAAAAATCATAAAAAGAAACCGAATTAGAAAATATGAAGCAGAGATCACTGGTGCTCATTGTTAGGCTTTTAATACTCAGAAGAACAGGCTCGATGCTCATCAAAATTACATCAATGCTCATGTACGAGAAACCACGAATTTCATGAAAATTACAAAATTGCCACCGGCTGTACAGTGCCAGCCGTACAGCCGGTTGTATGGTATACGCTCCCGAACGAAACGTCACCGATGTTAACGTTTGATTTCAGTTAAATAATTTCGGCTCAAGCTCAAATCAGCCTTTCTCCCAAACAAGTTTAATGATATTACAATTAGCAGATATTGGAAAATTTAAACCGATTATGGGCTGAAATGGTGTGGCAAACATAGCCTAAAATGCTCCAAAGACGTCTCAAATACATTCCAAGTTAATCGGATAAGACTCCTATCTAGATGAAGCACCTGTTTGGGGGCCTGTGTCTCTATAGCAGTAGGGCTCGAGGACTTTCCTAGACTAGGCCCATTCATACGAACAAGCACAACCCACTCACATCGCCACATGAGTGTTTGCTAAAATTTTAAAAAGGTGCTTTTCAGCTTTTTGCTTAAAAAAACTGAAAAAAGTGCTTTCAAATAACAGCTTCTGCTTAATTTACGCACTTAAAAATTAAAAGCTCGAATGAGGTGAATGATGCTTTAAAGTTTAAACTGTTGATGGACAGTCTACCTGGGGGGTATCTTATCCGAGGGGTTATTGCGGAAATAACTAGAGAGAAGTCAGAGTAAATAGGAGGAGAGAGAGTCGATTTTATTAAATGAACTCAGCGTGTGGAGTTGAGATGTAGATGATGATTTACAAGGAGAAATGGGCTGCTATTTATAGCAGCAATAAATGCGATGAGAGGACACGTGTCAGTAATCCAACGGCCGAAGGGTCACATCAACCGGTTGGCACCGGCAGTGGTACGTTTACCGCATTGAATGCGGCTGGCGGATGTGACGTGGCATTAAATGCGGTGGTTGGCTGTCTCCAAAAGGAATCTTCGATGATTGAGCGTGTCTGGCCGAAGGCTCCTGGTGTAGCCGAGGGCTCCATGCGACCAGGACCCCTGTGTAGCCGAAGGCCTCATGTGGCCGAAGGCCTTATGTGACCGAAGGCTATGATGCCGAGGGCTTGACAATGCCGAAGGCTCATGTTTTTTGCCGTTTTCTCCCAGTGGCTTTTTATGCCAGAGAAGGCTGTCCTGTGAGTTTTGTAGCCTTCGGCCAAGGAGGCCGAAGGCACCCCCGCGTGTATTCTGGGCGTCTTTGGGGCTTGGGCCGTCGCATTTGGGCCTGAGTTGTTCTCTGGGCTTAATGGACTTGTGCAGGAGAAGGAGGAGTCTATAGGCCGGGGGTTCCTGGGCCATATACTCCATCAGGAGTCCCTCACTCCTTTTGCCGAAAGGTACTTGAGGGAAAAGGAGTAGTCGTGTTGATTCTTCTGGAGGCTTTATCTTTTGGTTGGGTGCCTTTGCTTGAGAACTTGCCTTCTGTTGATTGCCGAAGGCTTCCCTCAGTCCCTCACATGTCGAGGGTTTTCTGAGGGAAGTATAACACCTGTATAACCGCCGAAGGCTTTCCTCAGTCCCTCACATGTCGAGGGTTTTCTGAGGAAAGCGTGGATGTATTGCCTGCATGTGTTGTGATGAGGGCTGCTTCATTTCCGCAAGTGACTCGGGGAAAAATTTTGATACTCTACCTCTGTCGAAGGGTGTGTTGAAGTATGTACCCGAAAGTTTCTGCTTTGATGTTCACCCGGATGCTACATGCGTCGAGAGCAAGCCTTTGCATGAGGAATTTTTGTCCTGTATGATTCCCGAGGGGTGTATCCCAGTCCCCCACTCCTTTAGGCCGAAGGTAAGTTCGGGATGAAGGAGTTATGATGTGTTGGTGCAAACCCGAGGGGTGACAATATTGACAAGCCGGGGGCTCATGCTGCCGCAGGCTCGAAGGCGTTTGGTGGAATCCGTTGTCTGAGGGCTGCGGAGAGTGATAACCGGAGGCTATCATTCGAGGGCACCCCAGTGTTGCCGAAATATAGCCGTTGGAAGGGGAGTTGACGTGGCGTGTAGTCGTTGGTTGAAGGCGGGCGGTGGCCATCCATTGGCTGAACCGGCGGCCCGTAATGATGGCCTTTTTAAATTGAGGCCCAGATTTTGAGGCTGGGAGCCTATAAATACCCCAAGCCCGAATTGATATCCCTTGTGCGATTTTTGTGATAGCGAAGCTCTGCCCTTTTGTTTTCTAGAGAGAGAAAGCCCTGTTCGATCAAACCCCAAGTTTCGAGGTCAGTTCTTCACCGTTCTTCGATTCTTCTAGCATACTTTTCTCTATTGTTCTTAGATTAAGTGTTAGAGCCTTCCTAGGAAACCCCTAGTATCCCTTTTTCCTTCCATACTTGCGTTCTCTCGATTCCGAAGGATGTCATCAGCAAGCGATTCCCAGAACCATTCGAGGGAGCCCTCGGCTGCAATAGAGAGCTTTTCTGATTCGGAGTCATCGAGCGAGCAGTCCTCGACCAATAATGACCTTGCCGTGGCTGAGGAGGTACAGAGTAACCTTCGGGTTGAGCTGGAGGCTGAAGAATTTGAACAAGTTGCTGCTGATGAAGAAATGGCCCTCGCACTCCAAGTAGCTGAGGAAGAAGAAGAGAGGGAACGACAGGAGGTGACGGTCGCCGTCTTGCCCCTCCGTGGATCCGGGGAGGCGAGTACCTCCCGGCCTCTAGATCCAGAACCCCTCAGCGTTGCCGTGGGAAAGAAAAGGAAGAAGACGAAGGTTCCCAAGAAAGGCAAGCAAACCGTCGTGGATTGCGGGAAACCCGTGGGGATACCCGAGGGCACTCGTGGCTGAATACCGCTGCCCTTGCGCTGAAGTCGAGGGCTGATCGAGCCGAATGCTACGTGACCCAGCTGCATGTGGGGCCTTCGGCTGCCGTGATTGAACCGGGACCCAATGATCTCCTGTTGCAAGCTCCGGAGGGTTGCTTTGCAGTCCATGTCCTATCGGTTGCCATGGGCCTCCGGTTCCCGCTGCATCCTTTTCTCCTCGAATACCTGAGGTACGTGGGTTTAGCCCCCTGCCAGCTAACCCCAAACAGCCATTCCTACATAACTGGCTTCCTGCAGCTGTGTCGATCCCGAGGGGTAACCGCGACCCTCGATCTTTTCTTTCAAAGTTTCAACTTGTGCCGGGGGGGCATACCAATTCTGAGGGGTTCGCAAACCTGCAGCAGCTCGCCCCCTGGAGGCTTTTCGACGATGTGCCCTCGTCTCACAAGGGATGGAAAGACCGATTCTGCTATATCAAGATGGCGGAAAATCCGTTCCCGAGGGAACTGCGCAACCACTTCCGGCGGCACCCGAAGGTGGGAAGCGCCGCGCTTCAGAGGGAGGGGAAGAAGATTGCTGCTTTGCTGCCGGGGGCCACAAAGCATGTGACAGTCAAGGACTCCACTCTCCCGGAAGACTTGCTGGCCCTAGGCTTCCGTCGGTACCGTGTTTTGGGCGAGAAGGATGACCAATACCCAGTCCTCGAGAGAGCCTTCGGTGGCAATGGAGGTAGTTACCGGAGGGTCCGCTTTATTGTACTTAGGATATTTGCATGTTCTTATTTCTCTTCTTTTGTAATTGACCCCTTCGGTTTGACTTCTTTGCAGGTATCAGCATGGATGTCTCCAACTTTGCCGCGTTGAAGAAGAAGCTGGCCAAGGAGCCGAAGAAGAAGAAAGAGGCGGGGGGCCAGAAACCCGTCGATGATTTCTTCCAGAAGGATGGGGCATCTCAGGTCCCGGAGGGGGAGGGACCCTCCAAAGCAGTTGATACCGGTGCTGGTGCCGGGGGCTCCAAGGGGGAGGAGCTTAAGAGAAAGAACTCCGGGAAGGGTATCGCCCCCCGGAGAACAAGAAGCAGAAGAAGGGGGCCTCCGGGAGGAAGGATGCCCCCATTGTGATAGTTGAGGAGCAGCCCTCCTCGAATCCTTCCGCGACCACCCCTCCTCGGTCTCCTCCATCCCCCATAGACGAGGGGGTCCGCCCGGCGGAGATCATCCAGTTCCCCGTCAAGTCGGGGACTTCAGTTATGCACGACACCCTTCACCCCGTCGGCTTCATGAGGGGGGTGATGGCACCGAAGGATAGGTCAGTGCTGGCCCGCCTCGGGGATGACATCCTCGATTATAAAGTCGCCAGCTACAGCACCATGGTGAGCCGCGTTTCCCCTTCTCTTTCCCTCATTTATCCTTTTTGATAATAGCCCCCGATGGCTCGTTTTGATGTTATATTTTTGTCTATGTGCGTTTGCTTGCAGGCTGCCCTGGCTGCTTCCGAGCAGGCCCGAATGGTCGAGCAGCTGAGGATCGCCAAGTGCCAGGCGGACGAGGCTCTGAAGAAAGCCGATGAGGAGAGGGTTTCCCTCCGGCAGAGGATTGCTGATGCGGAGACAGCCCTTCGTCTGGAGAAGGAGGCCATGGAGCAGAGGCTAAAAGATGCCGAGGCTAAAGGGAAAGCTGCTGCTGAAGAAGCCGCCGCTGTTGCTGCCAAGGCTACTGCCGAGGCCGCCGAGATAGAAAAGACCGAGGCGGTAGCCGATGCTGGGAAGAAAGCAATTGAATCTTTCCTCGCCGAGGGCTGGACGGCGGCGGACCACGAGGGGTGGGTGACCTCCGTGGTGGAGCAGAAGGTGGACTCCTGGGTGAGAGGCCCCGGTGCTGAATGGCTTGCCCGGAAGGGTAAGGACTATTATGATGGTGGCGAGTTTTTCACCCAAAACCTCGTCTACCGGAGGTTAGCCAGGCACCTCAAGATAGAGCCGAAGAAATTTGGCCCATCGGCATATGGCCTCCCCCCGCTGCAGCCAGACGTAAGAGTTCCCCTCCCCAAGGGAGAAGAGAGGCCGGACCTAGAGGATTCCGAGCTGATGGGCGAAGGCAGTGGCGAAGAAGTCGAGGATGATGCTGCTTCCAAGCCGAAGGGTGATGCGGGTCAAGAAGCCTGAACTTGAAGTTTTCTACATTCCGATTTTTGTAATAGTCCGTAGGTTCCGGCTTCGGCCATGTACACAGAAACTTGTTTTGTACTTTGATACTTCCTGATGAATGAATGTGATGTGCCTTCGGGCTTCTGTGGTATGTTCCTTTGATTTTAATGAATGTATGCCCTCGTTTCTTTCTGATTGTTTATGAATGCTTTTCTTCACTTGGATGAATGTGTTTTTCCTTCTTTTGTCTGGCTTCCGGCCGCAATTTTGTGGACTTAGAAAATCTTTCTAAGCGTAACTCCTTGCTATCCTCCGGCCATAGTGCAGTATCACCGGGGGGTCGTTGTTGTGGACTTAGAAGGTTTTTCCAAGTAAATCTTGATTAGAACCCTTCTGATGTACTGTAGAATCGCCGGAGGCTCGTGATTGTGGACTTAGAAAAATTTCCTAAGTAAAATTCCATTGCATGTCCTCGGTGATGAACCATTGGAATTGCCCCCGGGTTGTAGCAACAGGACCGAGGGATAAAATGACTTAGGCTTAGCAATTTTATCAGGTGAAATTGCATCTTATGCCCCCGGAAATGCTGAGCCTTCGATTAGTAGTGCACCGCGAGGTCATTGCCAAGTAGTTTAGGGGGCCATCGGCCGTTAGGGCATCCCGGTTTTCTCCTGAAGGGTTCCACAATTGTGGACTTAGCCAAATTTCCACAAAGCTTCAATAGGTGCTGCAGTGAACCTCCGAGCGTGAGGATTGTCTGAGCCCCCGTTGTGTACAGTCTAGCCGAGGGGACCCAAGCTCGTTGGCTTGGTGAAATCCAGAGTGTAAATATTGTGAGCATCCTTCGGCTTGATGAGTGTCCTCCAACGGGTGCTAATATGTAGACTTAGAAATTTTCTCATTGTTAAATGAGTCGGGTGACATTCTGCCTTTGGCATGAAGCCTCTGGTTTGTGTAGATATAGTTTTAGCTTGCCCTAGAACTTTGTGGAGCCTTCGGCATGTCACATAGTTGACTTTGATCCAGCCGAATTTCGGCCTTAGCCGAATTTAGGTGAAGTTTTGCTTAGTGAGCCTTCTTCTTGGGCCTCCGGTGGAACTGTTGTACTCCGAGGCTTCATGTAGTGTAGCCTTCGGCTATATAGCCAGATGACTTGTTGTTGATAGATTTTCTTGCGCCTTTGTAGGAGCTTTCGGGAATATATATCCGAAGTGTTGAGCCTCCGGGGAGAATAGTATCCGGGGAGTTCCTTCCCCCCTACACATCTTTTTTTTTTTTTTTTTTTTGATGATGTAGGAGAGGCATCTAAAAACTTGGTTTCTAGGAAAGGCTTGGCCTATATGGGAGACAACGGAACAAACCGTTGGCTCCCCCTTCGGGAATGACCTTCCGATATCCCGAAGGGTTTGAGGGTCGTTTCCTCGGCCCGAGACATCGTCTGTTGCCTGCTTCCCCTTGGGAGATAGCACGGAAAGCGCCTCGGTTTTGAAAGTCGTCCCCTCAGCCCGAGACATGGTCTGTTGCCTGCTTCCCCTTGGGGGATAGCGCGGGGAGCGTTTCGTTTGTGGAAGTCGAATCCTGGGCCCGGGACATGGTCCGTTGCCTGCCTCCCCTTGGGGGATGGCGCGGAAAGCGTTCCTGGGAAGGGTTTTATTTGTGTGTGGAACACAAATAGCCAGGGGCACTTGGTACCAGCCGGGGACCGAGGGGTTTTACGCCCCTCCCGTTTTTTTTTTTAGGAGAGTATGTAAAAGTGTGCATAATGTATGCATGATTGCGTCCTCGTGGGGTACGGCTTAGTGAGAAAACACATGGTGTTTTCAAAGAGTGATGGGGGTGACCCATATGTTTGGTACTTGGTACCTAAATTGTTGTTCCCCCTCATGAGAGAGAGAGAGGCCTTGGGCCTTTTTGGTGAAGAGATGAGGGCTTGGCCACTCATTTGTAGGAGAGAGGGGGGCCTTGGGCCGTTTGTACAATATGTAGGTGATGAAAGCTTGGCCTTTTGATCATTTTCCCAAACGGATGAGGGTGATATATTACACTTGCTGAGGGTGAGGGCTTGGCCACTCATGTTTTATTGATAGAATTTGACAAGGTGGTGCACATTCCAATGTCTAGGGACTTCCGTCCCATTGGGGCGTTTAAGCTTGTATGTCCCTCGTTTGATGATGGCTGAGATGATGTAGGGGCCTTCAAACTTGGGCGCCATCTTTCCTCCTTCGGTGGGTAGACTGGCCTCCCTTCGTCGGAGGACGTAGTCACCCACCTGAAATCCCCGGGAGCGGACCTTGGCGTCGATGTAGCCTTTGACTTGTCTCCTATAGTTTTCGGCCCTGAGAAAGGCTTGCTCTCGGCGTTCTGAGATGAGATGAAGGTCGAGGGCCATGTTGGCATCGTTGACTTCGGGTTCATATTGTTCAACCCTTCGGGTGGGCAGAGTCACTTCTGTTGGGGCCTTAGCCTCAAAGCCATAGCATAGGGAGAAAGGTGTTTCCCCTGTCGCACGCCGAGGGGTGGTACGGTAGGCCCATAGAATGTTGTGAAGTTCTTCTACCCAGCCTCCCCCTTCGACTTCCAGTTTCTTCTTCAACCCTTCGAGGAGAGTGCGATTGGCATTCTCTACTTGTCCGTTGCCCTGAGGGTAGGCCACAGATGAAAAAGTGTGTTTGATGCCCCATGCCTCCAGGAGGGCACAGAAGGGGGCTGCCTCAAATTGAGTCCCGTTGTCGGAGATGATTTGTTGGGGGACGCCAAATCTTGTCAGAATGTTCTTGAGGACGAAGTGGCGGCACCGGGCCTCAGTAATGCTGGCGAGGGGCTCCGCCTCCACCCATTTGGTGAAGTAGTCAATGGCCACAATGATGTACCTGTTGTTGGAGGTACCCCTCGGTAGAGGACCTACTAAGTCAATACCCCACCTGGAGAAAGGTATAGCGGTGCTGATGGGGGCATAGTTGACCGCTGGTCTGCCGGGGGCCTTCTGAAAGTGTTGGCAAGCGGTGCACCTTCGGGCTAGATCAACACAATCCCTAGCCATCGTGGGCCAGAAGTAGCCTTGAACTATGAGCCTTCGGGACATGGAGAAGGGTCCCTGGTGAGCTGAGCAAGTGCCACTGTGCACTTCCTCCATGGCGACTTCGGCCTCATCTTGATGAAGGCACCGAAGGAGGGTGCCGTTGTAAGATCTCTTGTAAAGCCTCCCGTTTTCGAGGGTGTAGCTGGGAGCCCTCAGTTTTGCCAACTTGGCGCGGGCTTCGTCTTGGGGCAGTTGCCCTGTGGTGATGAAGGTGATGATGTCGGAGATCCAATCCTCCGGCCTTAAGTGAATGTTCATGACGGGGCTCGCGTGAATGCTTGAGAGGCTGAGTTCCTCAATCCTTGCAATTTTGGAGAGGTGCTCGGGGGATTCATCCGAAAGCTTGGATAGAATGTCGGCCTCAGAGTTTTGAGCCCTCGGTATTTGGGTGAGAGAATGTGCCTCAAACACCTTGAGCAATTCCTTAGCCGCTTCTTTGTATTGTTTCATCCTTCCTTCCTTGGCTTCGTACTCCCCGGAAATTTGACCCACAACAAGTTTGGAGTCACACTTGACGTGGATCATCTTAGCCTTCAGATTCGCTGCCAGCCGAAGGCCGCAGAGGAGGGCCTCGTATTCGGCCTCGTTGTTGGAGACTTTGAAGGAGAAGCGGATGGCATAATAGGCGCGGAAGCCCTCGGGTGTAATGAGGACTACTCCCCCCCGCATGCTTTGGTGGCCGAGGAGCCATCGGTATAGAGGGTCCACCACTCATCAAGGGGTGCCGAAGGCTCTTCATCCACCGCTGATCTCGCGGTGCATTCCGTTACGAAGTCTGCCAGGGCTTGGCCCTTGATGGCAGGCCTCGGACGGATGTCTATGTTGTATTGGCTGAGGAAGATGGCCCATTTTACCATCCGGGAGGAGCTAGTGGGACTCCTCATGAGGGCGCCGAGGGGTTGATGAGTGAGCACTTGGACCGGATGAGCTTGAAAGTAGTGGCCAAGCTTCTTGACGGTCCAAACGATGGCTAGCACCGTTTTCTCGACGGGAGAATACCTGAGTTCGGCCTCCTGGAGGGTTTTACTGACGTAGAAGATGGCATGTTGGACGCCGTCTTCTTCTCGGATTAGCACTGAACTGATGGCCGCAGGGCTAACGCCGAGATACAAGTATAAAGTCTCCCCTACCTTCGGTTTGGAGAGCACTGGGGGAGAGGAGAGGTACTTCTTGAGTTCGTCGAAGGCCTCTTGACATTCAGATGTCCATTGAAAACCCGCCGTCTTCCTCATGATTTGGAAGAAGGGGAGGGCCCTCTCGGCTGACTTGGACAGGAAACGGTTGAGGGCTGCCAGGCGACCCGTCAACCGTTGAACTTCTCTGACGCTGCGTGGAGGCTCCATGTTGATGATGGCCTGAATCTTCTCGGGGTTGGCCTCAATACCCCTTCGGCTGACCATGTAGCCCAAGAACTTTCCTCCTTGTACGCCGAAGGTGCACTTCTTCGGATTCAGCCGGAGATTGAATTTCTGCATGATGGCAAAGATTTCCCGGAGGTCGTCGGCGTGAGTGCTTGCCTTCTTGCTTTTGACGATCATGTCGTCAACGTAAGCCTCCATGGTGCGTCCTAGGACAGCTTGAAAGACCCTGGCCACCATTCGGGTGTAGGTTGCGCCTGAGTTTTTGAGGCCGAAGGCCATCACAAGGTAGCAGAAGATGCCTTCGGGTGTCATGAAGGCAGTTTTTTCAGCGCCTTCCTCATGCATGTAGATTTGATGATATCCGCAGAACGCGTCGAGGAATGACATGATCTCGCATCCTGCGGTCTCATCTACTAGTTGATCAATGTTTGGCAGTGGGAAGGGGTCCATAGGGCACGCCTTATTCAGGTCTGTATAGTCCACGCACATGCGAAAGGTAGGAGGCTTCTGTGCGAGGACTACGTTCGCTAACCAAGAGGGGTATTTCACCTCCTTTATGTGTTTGATGGAGAGGAGCATAGATACCTCCTTCTTCACGAACTCCCTCCTCTCGGCCGAGAGGGGTCTTCTTCGTTGTTGCACCGGTTTGGCCGAAGGGTCCACCGCTAGGCGGTGGGTGATAACCCTTCGGTCAATTCCTGGCATATCCTCCGGCCCCCATGCAAAAACAATGGAGTAGGCGCGGAGGGCTCCGGTGATGCCAGCCTTCAAGTCTTCGGGGAGCTTGGCTCCAATCTTCAGGACTCTCTCCGGCTTGGCCGGATCGAGTATCAAGTCTTCGGTTTCCTCGGCAGGCTCAGCCCTCGGCCTGCCTTCTTCTTCCTCCAAGGCTTTGGTGGTGATGGTGTCAACACGAAACTCAGTTTTACTAACCTTTTTGGTGAGTTGAAGGTAGCAGGCCCTGGAGAGCTTCTGATTCCCCCTCGAGTAACCGATGCCGGTAGGCGTGGGGAACTTGAGGCAGAGGTGCCTCATGGAGATGACAACCTCCAAATCTTCGAGGGTAGGCCGGCCGAGGATGATGTTATGTGCGCAGTCGAGGTTGACGACGACGAACTCCACTTCGAGCTTGGCTCTATGGGATCTGTCGCCGAATTCGACCATGAGTGTGATGACGCCCTCGGCGTCGATGCTGTCCCCCGTGAATCCGGAGAGGGGGGTGTTGATGTGCCGAAGGGACCCCCTGTCGAGTCCCAATTCTTGGAAAGTGCTGAGATACATGACGTTGACAGAACTCCCCGTGTCGACGTAAGTCCGGTGGATGATGGCGTCACTGATCTCAGTGCGGATGACGAGGGCATCCCTATGCGGCAGAGAACCCGAGGGGAGGTCCGCATCTGTGAAGAAGATGGGTTCCCCCCTCGGTCTCTTAGTTGGGGGCATGTGATTGACTTCCCCAACGTAAAGGGACTGTGCCCACTTCTTCCTTTGGCTTGTTGAATCGCCTCCGGTGTTGCCGCCGTTGATCATATGAATATGGCGCTTGTATTGTTGATGGGAGCCCTCTCCCTCATCATCGAGGCCCCCAATTTCCCGCTTCTTCCCCTGTTGGTTTCCCAAGGGGATGGTGTTGGGGTTCACCCACTTGTTGGCCTTCGGCGGAGGCCCTTGATGGTGAAGGGGGCCCTGGGGAGGAGGGCCCCTGATAAATTGAGACAAGTGGCCCGCCTGTATCAGCATCTCAATGGCGTTTTTCAGCTGATGGCAATCGTCGGTTTTGTGTCCATGGTGGCGGTGGAAGCGGCAGTAGGGCTCATCAGGACCGATGGCATAAATCTCGAGGGGTGTACGGGAGTCTCGTTCAACGAGCCCCCGCTCTTCTGCATGATCAAGAATGACGCTGACGGGATGCGTCAAGGGAGTGCGTGGGTGCTCAAGGAGGACGGGTTGCGCCCATGCCTTCGGGTTGTTTTTGTAACCGCCCCCGGTTCTGGCTTGGCCACCTCGGGGGCGATCATTATATTGAGCCTCGCGGTTGGCCGGAGGAGGAGGTCCTCCGGGCCGATTCCTGCCTTCATTCTTCTGAGAAGGATCCGTGTTGCGGCGGTCCTTCTCGATTTCCCCCGCTTCGGCGTACCGGTCCCCCCGCTGAAGGGCTTTCGTATAATCGCGGGGGGGATCAGTGATGAGACTCCGAGAGAAGTTACCGTTGCGGAGGACAGTGTGGAAGAGGGCCATCAGGGTTCTGTCATCGGCGCCTTCGACCTCGAGGGAGGCCTGCCTCCAGCGTTCTAGGAAACTCCGAAGGGTTTCCTCCTTCTGTTGTCTCACGTTCAGGAGGTGGGAGAAGTGTTTCTTTGAGCGGTGCCTCCCGGCAAACTGTGTAAGGAAGCGGTGGGCAAGTTCTTGCCAAGAGTCAATGCTGCCTTCGGGCAATCGGTTGAACCACTCATACGCGGGCCCCTCCAAGGTGGAAAGGAACCAACGGCATAAGTATTCATCCGAGGCCCCCATCATCATCATGCTATTTTGATAGCGGCTATAGTGTTCTTGGGGATCCGTCTTCCCCTCATACGGTTTGATAGGTTGCCCCCGATATTTGTGGGGGATTTTGGCCGCCAACACCCTTGGGGTGAAAGGCGTCCTAGTGCGGAGCTGAATGAGGGGCTCGCCTGAGCCTTCGGCAAGCTTACGCTTCATTTCCTCCACTTGCGTCCGGAGGTCAGCGTACTCTGGATCTGGCCTCGCTGTGGAAGCCGTCGGGGGCGCCTGACGGTTCTCCTCGAGTTGGCGGAGGAGGGCTTCAATGATCTCGTCCTTGGGATCCTTCGGGGCAACCCCTTGGGAGTTGGCCCGGAAGGATTGCGCCTGTGTGATTTGGTGCCTGGCGTCATCGGCGTGGAGGAGAGCTTTGCCTCTGCTTCGGGGGGGGGGGGGGGGGGGGGGGGGAGGCACGCCTTCGGCACCCAAAGCGGAGGCTCCACTTTCCTGTGGTCTGCTGAGCGCTTGTTTCCCGAGGCGGTCTTGGATCCCTCGGCGTCCGGCAGCTCCCCCAAGCCTCTCAAGTGCAGAGGTCCGGGGTTTCTCCTTCATCATGGGGCGCTTATCCCTGGATTGAGCCTCCTGGGAGGCGGTATCCTGTGCTATGACCCCCTCGGCATTGCCAACCCCCGGGGGAGGGTTGTTGAACAAGGGAGGGAGTGGTGGTAGGTTGATAACATTCCCTCCAGCATAGGGCTGAAGGGGTGCTTGAGAGGCGAGGGCTCCGGAATTGAGAGCCATGTTTTGAACAAAGGCCGCAAAGGCAGCCTGAAGATCGATGGCCGGGGCCGGAGGGGGAACTTGGTTCTCACTCCGATCCCTCCTTCGATTATCAAGGCCAATGCGAGCATCAGGGGTGTTCTTCTGCAGCTGCTGACGTAGGTCAGCGGTGGCTTGCTCTAATTCGAGGATGATACCACCCTCGGGTACTAAGAGCCTGTTGGAGGCCTCAGCCCCGTTAGTTTCGCCGGGGGCTACGTGGTTCTCCTCAAGGGTTTTGGATTGGGCACGGGTGGTTCTTCCCATTTTTGGTGAGTGTTTTGTGTTTGGTAGGGGGGAGGGTTTCTTACTTGATTGTTCAGACCTCTCAACGAGAGCACCAAATGATGGACAGTCTACCTGGGGGGTATCTTATCCGAGGGGTTATTGCGGAAATAACTAGAGAGAAGTCAGAGTAAATAGGAGGAGAGAGAGTCGATTTTATTAAATGAACTCAGCGTGTGGAGTTGAGATGTAGATGATGATTTACAAGGAGAAATGGGCTGCTATTTATAGCAGCAATAAATGCGATGAGAGGACACGTGTCAGTAATCCAACGGCCGAAGGGTCACATCAACCGGTTGGCACCGACAGTGGTACGTTTACCGCATTGAATGCGGCTGGCGGATGTGACGTGGCATTAAATGCGGTGGTTGGCTGTCTCCAAAAGGAATCTTCGATGATTGAGCGTGTCTGGCCGAAGGCTCCTGGTGTAGCCGAGGGCTCCATGCGACCAGGACCCCTGTGTAGCTGAAGGCCTCATGTGGCCGAAGGCCTTATGTGACCGAAGGCTATGATGCCGAGGGCTTGACAATGCCGAAGGCTCATGTTTTTTGCCGTTTTCTCCCAGTAGCTTTTTATGCCAGAGAAGGCTGTCCTGTGAGTTTTGTAGCCTTCGGCCAAGGAGGCCGAAGGCACCCCCGCGTGTATTCTGGGCGTCTTTGGGGCTTGGGCCGTCGCATTTGGACCTGAGTTGTTCTCTGGGCTTAATGGACTTGTGCAGGAGAAGGAGGAGTCTATAGGCCGGGGGTTCCTGGGCCATATACTCCATCAACTGTTTTTCAAAGTTTTCTATTACATAAAAAACACTTATTTTACCAAACACTACAGCTTCTACTTTTCCATAATCACTTTTTTCTCAAACACTACCAATTTTTACTATTAAGCATTTTCTCCAAAATCACTTTAAAAAATCAATTTTTTGAAGTAGGAGCAATTGCAAAAACTCCCTAATATTGATTACATGAGGCCGCGTGACAAAAGTGATGGCTGGAATTAATTTGGCAAATTAATTTGCCAAAGCAGTGGAGATGCTTTAGCTTAAGAGGAGGATTTACATTGAAACAGACAAAAACATGACTCAAGCTTTTAATTCGTCGACAAGAATAAGGCTGAAACCCTAACTCAATTCTCCAGAGATTCTTATTAGAATTAATTCGTATGAGCTTTATGTCAAGTCCACATTTTATTCACGTCTTTCACTTTGTTCATTTTCATATTTGACTAATGTTTTTTGACCATTTGTAATCTTTTTTCAATGATGTTTCGAAACTCTAAACCCTAAATCTTAAACTCCAAACCCTAAACCCCAAATCCAAATTCAAATCCAAACCCCAAACCCCACACCCTACACCCCACACCATACACCCTAAACCCTAAATCCGAAAGCCGGAACCCCGAAACCCTAAATAGAACGAATTAGGTAATTTAGTATTAGGCTAAAGGGTCAAATAGGTACATGAACTAACTTAAAGTAGTCAATTAGCCCCTTATATAGGAGGTTCTGCCCGGCCGTCGCCAATTGGGGCGGTTCCCGGTTGAATTTTTTGATAAAATATTTTGAGCATCCTTTTCATTAAGTGTAGTTTACCCATATCAAATTTCAGCTAAAAATAAAATCGGGAAGGAAGTCAAATGATTTTCCGAAATGTACTGCGCTGTTTAACTGCGCAGTTATATTCAAAAACTCATTTGAATGCCTTCCCGGTTGAATTTGTAGCTGAAATTTGATATGGGTAAACTAGACTTAATGAAGAAGATGTTCAAAAAATTTTATCAAACAATTCCACTGGGAACCGTCCCAATTGGCGACGGCCATGTAGAACCTCCTATATAAGGGGCTAATTGACTACTTTAAGTTAGTTCATGTACCTATTTCACCCTTTAGTCTAATACTAAATTACCTAATTCGTTGATGCTTTTCAAAGATACTCTGATGCAATTGGGGCTTTTTCTTTTGGAAGCAATTACCAACTCATGAGCTAGCATATACTTGTACAAATGAGAACTTCACTATATTTCATATTCCAACCTGAATAGCGAGTACAATGGCTCATTGTTGATGTAAAGATGACTCAATCATTAGCTTTCCAATAAACTTCCAAACACATGAACGAAACCTTTTAACTTCCAATCCTTTCGATAATAAAGTAAAACTGTACCTTTAAACAATATTGCCAAGTTATATTGCCAAGTATATATACTCCTTTTAAAATGTTAGCATCTTAAATTGACTAGAATATAAGTATATAAATATATAAATTGTCAAAGTATATAAGTTTCACTAGTGGAAAAACACCATTTTGCGGCGCAGCATATGCGGCGGTTTTGAAGAAAGCGCCACAATTTTCGGGAAAAAAAAAAAAATCAATACATACGCTGCAGTTGTTAACAAAAAAACGCCGCTATTATTTTAATTTAATTTTATTTTTTATAAAATATGCGGCAATTCTATCTAATAACCGACGCAAATAAATACGTAAATAAAAAAGTCCGGAAAAATTTAACATGCGCGGCGGTTTTATCTTACAACCGCCGCAAATATTTAAAAAAAATTAGCTCACGCGCGTCGGTTATAACTTAGAACCGCCGCATATCCATTTATTTTGTAAAATAGAAATGATAAGCGAAGAACGAACGGGTGCCAGGCCAAAATTAAACCCTAAGCGATACCCATCCAACGACGGCGGACTGCTACAGAGAGCTACAGTCTACCGGCGAAATCAAACGTCAGTTGGCTTGAGCGAGGTGGAAGGAGACTTGTGGAGTTGCGGCGGAAGCCTGGCGAGCGGATTCAGCGCGGCGATTTGCGGACGGCTGCTGGCGGACGGCTTCTGACGGGCGCCTGGTTTGAATGTTACACTTAATCCCTTCTCTCTGTAAATCAATATTTGGATGATTTTTTTTTTATCTTTGTAAATCAATATCTCTTAGATTTCAGAAGGAGGATTCAGTGAGTCAGACTTTCTTCTTTAAGTGGTGTTACGGTTATGCTATTGGAAGAATTTTTATGCTGATAAAGTAGTTTTTACCTTCATCATTCATGTTGCCAATATTTGAAACATTTCCAAATGTCTACCATTCAACAACATCTGTGAAGTTGTGTGACTTTGTCCAAAGCCCTATGTTTGGGTACATTATAGTGTTCATTCTCATCATCAATCTTGTGGCTGTGGTAATACTATGATATGTGTAACCTGCATATTTACTACTAAATCAGAGCATTTGACACACAAAGTGTGTTTTGTAAAATTTCATAATTTGCCCTAAACATTTCAGCTTGATATAGAAGGCATTTCTTCTCAAACCTTTTGGCAGAAGGTAGAAATCGTCTTTGGTAAGTTTTTGTTACTCATGACTTAGCACTTTAGAGCAAAGTATATTGGTTACTGTTAAATCCTCTTGCTATTAATACCTTGCTATCTATTTAGTGTTAATTCTTGTGCTCTGTGCTTTTCCAATTATACATGCTTTTCCAATTATGGGTTACTGGTACCATAATTTGGATGATAGTTGCTTTTATAGTCATAGATTAAAACTTATGTGGCTGTGCATAAGGTGAAGGGCATGCTGTTACCCCACTGATTTTGCATAAGGTATATGGAATTATGATTTATATACATATATGGAATTATGATTTATGTACATATATGTCATGATAAGGTGAAGGGCATGCTGTTACCCCACTGATTTTGTATTTCTTCCATGGAACATTTCGTAATTATGACTTTGTTGTACTGATTTGATTTTGTAGTTGAATCGTTGTGGAATTTGAAAGGAGTATGTTACGTTTTAAAGAAGTTTGTATTGATGTATGATTTTAAAGAGGTGATGTGTTATTGATCTTTTAGTTGTGGTATTGTTTAAAATAAATTCAATTTTTAACATATTTAAGAATTTTTTAAAAAAATGGAAAAATGTTGCGGTTATTACACTAGAACCGCCGCAAAACAATTAATTTTTAAAATAAAAACAATACATATGCGGCGGTTATTAACTCAGAACCGCCACGCATTTTTTGACAGAAAATACAGGTCGGAGAGTTTATATGCGGCGGTTCTTAGTTAATAACCGCCGCAAATTAATTTTTTTATTTTTTTTTAATTTTTTTATTTGCGGCGGTTTTTTAATGTAAAAACCGCCGCGCGTTCAAAATTTGCGTCAGGTTCAACTGTGGCGGTCAAAACCGCCGCGCATGAAGCTTAAAAACCGCCGTGAATCAGGGTTTTTCCACTAGTGTTTCCCCAAAAAAAATATACTAAAATAAAACTTATTTACACAAAGATGATTAATAGTTACTACAAAATAGTGTTTTGATCACTTAAGTTTAAAAATTGAACACAAGTTTCAAAAAATTGGACCGCAGGATCGTAAGCCCCGTTCTGTTAATTAGCCAACACAACACGAGATCATAGTATAAAATGCTACATCCCAAGTTAATGGAATAAGACTCCTATCTAGATGAAGCACCCGTTTCAGGGCCTGTGTCTCTTCAGCTGTTGGGCCCGAGAACTTTCCTAGACTAGGCCCATTCATACAAACAAGCACGACCCACTCACATCGCCCCATGGTCAGGTTGCACATTATTTATAACCCGTCAACTATTAATGGTTTTGTTCTCCTCTAGATAAACAATGTGGGAATATAATACAATGCACCGCCACCTCCCTAACAACCAAGATAAGGGAATGTTTGCTGAACCTTAAAAAAAGAGTTTTTTTTCTTCAAGTTTTGACTTAAAAAGTGTTTTCAAATGATAACAAATAAGAGATTAGAAGTGTAAGACTTGTATTGGGACATTGAGCCAACAAACACTAGACCGACCCAACACCATTAAGACCATTCTTTGCCTTACCTCCCAACACATAAGAATGAAGACCGGGTGCCCTTCTAAGACCAGGCAAGGCCAAGAAAGAGGCCGAACATTAGGGGGCACACATAGGGGATCAAGAGAGAGGGGGAGCGCCCCAACCTGGTCGAGCGAATTTCAAACACGAGATTTGGAGAAAAATTTGTGGATATCACACTACAATTTGGACATCACCTTGTTTGGTAAGGGTATCGATGGACTTATTGGTTATGTTCAAGTGAATCCAACTCTATCAAACTAAAATAAATTGAACTGAAATCGAACCATATGCAATTTGATTTGAGTTTGGTTATTTTTCTTTCTGAACTGAACAAAAATCAAACCAAACCGGAAAATTCAATAAAATATTATTATATAATTAAAAATAACAAATTGACATTGAACTGATTCAAATTGACCAATTCGAATTTTTTGTTTGATACTTATTCTTCCCATCCATTTCAAATTGAAATGAACTGAAAATCCATAAAAATGGAATTGAAAGAGACCTGTTTACCGCAGGTAAAGGGAATGCTGCAAATAATCAAATGCTGCGAATGAGCAAAAAAAAGTTCTAAATTGAGAGGGAGAAGCAGGCGAGCAAGTTAGCGTTATGTGAAGTTTTGGACACATGCCACCAACACGGATGCTCGCGCTACGACTGCCAACCATGGCCGCCGCCGGTTTGGCTGCACAATCATTCCTACGGAGAGGCATGACGTCCTTAATACTTCCCCACTCTATTGACCCAATGACGGGCCTCTACACCACTGGGCCTTTTCTCAGCAGAACACCTCTTAGATCTCCAGGTTCATCCTATGCTATTTCTCTTCAACGGGGCTGTGTTGTTGAGCTTAGTAAATGTACTGCTTTACATTTTAATGTTACCCGACGATAGTGTGCGTATCTTGTTATCATGTAACAAAGTTGAATGCTTGAAGCGGTATTTAGACATAGGGTGTGTTTCTTTAGGAAAGTCCCTCCCTTTTTTGTTTCCCCCTAAAGATTTGTATTTGCTTTAGTTTCAGAGGCTTTCTGTGCCTCAGTTTCTCAGGAGTGATATCAGGAAACTCATATCACAGGACAAGTGGGAGTCGTACAAGTTGACCACTTCTTACACGTAAATCATCACCGGATAGGTCATGAGTTCAAATCAACAAGGAGTTGAATTTGGGACGCTTTTCTCAACAAGATCCTGTTGTAATATCTTTGAAAGTAATTACTTTGTATGTAAATGATTAATAAAAGCATATCTGCTAGTACTAAGCACTTAATGAAATTAGTCTAGGAATGAATTTTGTAAAAGGGTGTACTTTTGACAGTAGGTTTGGCTTGCTTACTTCTTGGGAAATGCGATGAGTAAATTTGACCTTCAATATGACAACCCGTCGTGCACATAGTTAGACGTTATGACTTGACTTGCTCCTTTCATTGCATCTCCAGTTTACCACTCACAAGGCTTATGTAAAGCCTTCTCAATAAATTTTACTGTAGAACTGTCTATTCATTTCACCTTTGCTCTCTTTTCCAAAGTGTACTTCTTCTATTGCACTGTTTATAATCCCATTCTTGGCTAGGGGCACCATTGCACTACAAAATGGTCATGTGAGTGTCTTCTCGCCAGCCTCAAGAGTCCCCTGACTGAAAGGCTTCCAATAAACAAAGCTGCTCAATGAAAGTTTCAAAAGAATATTTGTGCATAATAATATGTGAGCCTAGTTCCTATTAAAACCCGTAAGCACAATGAAAAAAGGGAATAACTGGGTACATAAATTAAAAATGTGCACTTTCATATATGTGGCTCCACAAAGTGTGTGTGGGATGTGTGTTTGCTGTCAAAGAATTAATATTGCATTTTCTTTTGTTTTATTATGGTTTGAATGATGCAAGTCATTAACGCTTGCATAACTCCTATAAAATCAGCACACAATACTCCAAACTGTGGATGTGGCAGCATCTATAGGGTCTATGAAATGAACGTTTTTTACTCCCACTTTATGATTTGCCTGACCCTATTATGATTTATGTATTGGCACCTCATGTAGTAACTACTATTAGTTGGTTGATTTCTATGGGAACTCTAGCATTATCATTATATGTATACTCCCAACAAGCCATTAGATTTATATCTATTGTGAAAAAGGTAATTCCTGGATAGCTGATTAGCTGCATGGTTGTTTAAGCAGCATTTGGAATATGCAGTGCAACACATGCTATAAAGGGTGATGTGGAAGGTCTTACAAAAGGAGGAGACAAGGATACAATTGAGAATGTTAAACACATTATTGAAATGGTATATTTTTACTTTGCAGGTTTCACACACATTTATTATCCTTTATTTGTAGAATTTTTTTATTTAACATTTTCTACTTCTTTCCTTCTGAAAAATAAAACATCACAGTTTTCCGAAATCATTAAGAAATAGTGTTGTTGAAGGGTCTTCTAGTTCCTATTCTGTAGACATTCTTAATGTTCTATTTTGTGTTTGAAACAGGCAGAGCGAGCATCTTTAAGGAGAGAAGTTCTACATACAGATTTTCTCACACCACTTGTACTAAAAGAATCAATGCTAGTGGTAGGAAGGTTGATAAATGTCAAAGCTATTGCTCAGGGAGGGTACCCAGAGGTTAGATTACTATTATATCTTGCCTGCAAAAAAGAATGATTTTGGAACAGAACTATTAGTAACCTTAACTATCCTAGGCTGAACGTTGCAGACTCTCAGTTGGACATCCCGAGGTCTTGGCAACTGATCCAGATATTGTTTCAGCCATAAGGTAGATTAGACCCAACCTACTCACCCATCTATCATTTAGTTGCATAGTTGTATCTCAATTCTCAAGTTGAATTCATTGGTGCTTTTGATGTTATTGAGAAATGGTCTCACTTCCTAGTATTTCAGGGAACTTCTCCTTTGAGCCTTGTTCTCATGGTGATTTCCTTGGAGCAATCCTTGGCACAGGAATTTCCAGAAATAAGTTGGGAGATATTGTCTTGCAGGTACTCTCAATCCATGTGCTTTGGGAGTCGTGAAAAAATAATTCACCTTGACAAACTCTGATTCTCCAGTAATGACACTTTTTTTAAATTACTGAAGTGCAAGGCTACGTTTACAACTCGGAAAATGGTAGGGAAAGAGAAAACATAAATTCTAAGGAAATTGATTTTCCTAAGTTTGACTTTTTACCTTGGAAAATAAAAGGGAAAACCAAACTTGATTAGAAATTTTTAAAATTTTACATATTTGTATATTTCACTTACCTGCATATCTAAAATTAATTAATTGAGTTTGGACAAGTACTTTTCAATTCCCCCACATTTTTCCCATCAACTTCACTAGCAATTTTAGAGTTCCAACCAGACCCTAAGGGTTATAGAAAAAACTTCCCAGATAGGGTTTGGTCACGTAAAGCCCTTGCCTGATAAGTTAAGTGACTGCTCCAGTTTGATAGGAAACTGTCCAGGTAAACAGTAAAATCACAGAATCTATCAAGAACAACTAAGAGTTTTTATTGATGAGGAAGAATCGATTACAGAAAGAGAGTAAGAAATCAATGGCCGAAGCCCCCAATATGAGCCGAAGCCCCCAAGAAAGAGAGTAACTCTCGATCTCCCAAGTCCCAGTCTGAAAAATGTCTAAACAGCCTACCTAACCCTTCCCTGCCTTCTGCTATTTATACTAAACTAATACAATTTTATTCTTATTAATATGCTAATAGGCCCAGTCCATTATTCTTATTATATATTAGGCCCGGACCCTAACAATACTCCGCCCCTTAAACATCCACCTTGCCCTCAAGGTGGATGATATGACACAGCCACTAACTTATTCTCTTCTTTCATCCTAGCACCCCTTCCTCTCCAGTACTGATTGGTCTGCTGGGCCTTTAGCTTTACTATTTCCATCTTTCCCTCTAAGTATTTCACAGCATAGTTCCACATAGGCCAGACAATTTGATCCAGAACTGTGATTTCTGCAGGTTTTTGGAAGATCCAATTGCAGCTTGCTGTAACATTGGGGACAGCTACTTCGTGCCTTTGAACACTTCTTCCTTCAACGTCCTGCTCTCTTGATGAGTCATCTCTTTGTAGAATCACCTCCTGCCCTTGTACTTTCCATTTGAAGGTCTGACTTTGGAAGTTAATCTCCATGTCTCCCAAACTTGTTAACCAGTCCATTCCCAAGACTAAATCCATGCTCCCCAGCTCCAATAAGTAATAAGTTTGGTGAATACCAATTCCTTGCACATTCAGATCCACACCTGCACACCTGCCACAGATTGGAATACATTCGCCATTCCCTAACTGCACCCTATTCCCTGTGAAATGAGTATAAGGAATCCTCCACTTTTCCGCCAAGTTTAGTGACAGAAAATTGTGTGTAGCACCTCCATCAATGAGTACATTTACTGTGCTTTCACCTTCATGCCATTTCAGTTTACCTCTCACCTTAAATGTTTTCACAGGGGTTATTTCTTTCTCATCACTTACAGAGAATTGCATGGTCTTCAATTCTAGAGGTGTGATCTTATCCCTGCCTGATTCCAGTGCTTCAAATTCAGACTCAGCTTCACCCTCCGATCGTTCCACTAAAGTTATTGTACAATTCTTCATCTTGCACACATGTCCCCTTCCCCAATTCTCTCCGCATTTGAAACATAGCCCCTTTTTACTTCTTTCAAGCAATTCTTCTTGTGATAATTGGGGTTTTGTATTCCGCTGAACAGAATTTGAAGATTCCTGCTTCTTCATGTTATCAACTAAATAGTTGCCAGATGGATTCTTGGTTGTGTAGCTAGAACTCCCTCTACAACCATCTTCCCATTTCTGATTTGCAGTCTGCACCTTCTTTCTTTCCTCCTCTTTATCTTTTACAAACAAAGTTTCCAAAATTTTGTTCTCAATCGCGGAGGCAGTATCCATAACTTCTGCCAATGTTCTAGTATGATGTAACTTCAATTCTGCTTTTATATCTCTTCTCAATCCCTTAAGAAAGGCTGCTTTTAAGACTTCTTCTGTTAAATGGCCTTGTGAAGCGATAGCCTTTTCGAATCGATCTCGGTACTCTTGAATTGTAGCTTTCTGTTTCAGACTGAAAAGAGGCCCAAGAGGATCGTTTACCATATCAGGCTGAAATCTTCTAGTCAACGCCCTAGTGAAAGACTCCCAGTTCTGATGTGCAGCTTGTCTCTCCCACCATTGAAACCAACTGAGAGCTTGATCCTCCATAGCTAGAACTGCCACATCAATTTTCTCCTCCTCCTCAGTTCTATTTAACCTGAAATAGCGGTTCATTCTCATCAACCAACCACCAGCGTCAGCTCCATTGAAAAGTGGTAATTCAATTTTCCTTTCAGTCCGGCGGTGGTGATCGTGTCTCCTGTGTCGATGATGGTGGTTTCACGGTGGTGAATAGTCCGAACTGTTTTCCGATCCTTCTGAACTGGTTGCCCGTCGCGATTGGTGATGGTGATGCGACGATTGATGGTGAAACGGTTGATGATGATGCGACGTGCGATGCGAGGCAGATGATCGATGCGATGCAGATGATCGGTGAGAGAGGCTTCGCGATCGACTGGCGAGGTTCTTCTGAAATTCCGCCAAGTTCGCTTGCATCGTAGCTTGCATCGATGTCTGAATCGAAGCTAATTTCTCCGCCAATTGGTCCGCCATATTACTCTGCAATTCACGCATCCTCCGATCCAATTGATCGTGTAATTCTCTTTGATTTCTCCCAATATCCACCATGCTTCGTTCCACCTCGTTCATTCTGGCTTCCATTTTGGAACGCGTATATCTCATTCAGCGATCGAACACTGCTCTGATACCAATTGATAGGAAACTGTCCAGGTAAACAGTAAAATCACAGAATCTATCAAGAACAACTAAGAGTTTTTATTGATGAGGAAGAATCGATTACAGAAAGAGAGTAAGAAATCAATGGCCGAAGCCCCCAATATGAGCCGAAGCCCCCAAGAAAGAGAGTAACTCTCGATCTCCCAAGTCCCAGTCTGAAAAATGTCTTAACAGCCTACCTAACCCTTCCCTGCCTTCTGCTATTTATACTAAACTAATACACTTTTATTCTTATTAATATGCTAATAGGCCCAGTCCATTATTCTTATTATATATTAGGCCCGGACCCTAACACAGTTTCACAGAAAAAGACCTGTGTGCCTCGACTTGCAATACAATGTATAGTTGTGCTTTGGAGATCCACCCTTCACATAATAACTGTCAATCGAAACAAGTAATTTCAAATCAAACTCAAATACCTGATATACACTACATTGCCATCTTAATGAAACGAAAATGATTATGACTCATAATAAAAGTCCAATTTATATTTATATTGCAAATAGTCATGAAAACATCAAATAAAAGGAAAGCAGGTGACAATCTGCGCCACCAAGCGTCTCTGGTCAGCGAAATCAACTCTCCTAAACTTATTACATATCCCCTAGAGTACTCGAGTCATGGCATTGCTATTCATGACTTTCTGGACCATCTTAAGGAGCTCCACCATATGTGGTTCCAAAATGGCAAAAGTGTGAACTGTGAAGTCGAAACGAATAAAGGTGTATTGATTATTGACGCAGGCCAGCTCATGCTTCTGAACCTTTGCTGACTTGCAGCCTGTCCCACAGTGAACTAGTCTCCCATTGCATCATACTGTTATTATTTATGTTTGCAAGTTTAAGCATTTGTGTTATTTGACACTTTCCTCATGAGTTTAATCCATATTAGGTCAAGTTATCTTTGTACAAATCTGGTCTATAATGACTTCGAGACCTTTATATGCAATTTTAGGGAGAAAAAGGAGGCCAGGTCCTTATTGTTCCAGAACTAGCTGACTTCCTCATATCGACGTTGAACAAGGTAGTACTCCTAGGGCAATCATCTGCACCATCTTAGGTAGTATTTCTGAAATTCTGAAATGATAATCCATACTATCTCTTGCCACTTGTTTATATGATACGTTCATGCAATATGCACATTCATTTCAAATTACTTTTGTAGTATCTCTAGCCTTCTAGGTCAGTCATCAACACTATCTTAGATAGCACTTCTAGTCTTCTAGTTTGATCATTCACACTATCTTAGGTAGTATTAAACTATTAATATTTATACATGGTCAGATTAGATTTAATTTACTCCCTTCGATGTTTGAAAATTTGAGAAAAGTACATGTGTAAACCTTATGCATGTTTTAACTTCGTATCTTAAATTATTCTTGCTACATTAGATGCTATAGACTATAGCCATCTGTTCTTGCATGTTAATAGTACGCAAAGAAAGAGTAGGGATACTGAAAAATGTGACCCCTTTGTTCTCTACTATTATTTATTGAATATTAATACATAGTTTATATAATTTTAAAGCTATATGAACAGTAGTTCAATACCCCTCCATCCCATAAATCTTGGCCAAATTCCTTTTTTAGCCGTCCCAAAATACTATGCCATTTCCAATTAAAGTAATGAATATGTGGCTAAAGTAGTTTCTCTTTCCTCTGAACTAATCTCAACCACACATTTTTTAACTTTATTATTATACGTGCAAATCAAACTTGGTCAAGTTTTGTGGGACGGAGGGAGTATTAAACACACAAGACTATATAAAATTATAAAACTATATTTAAACAAAATAAGCAAACAATTATGAGTTGAGTTGATAGATAGATGATAAGTAGGATAGGTTAAATGGAAAAGCGGGAGTATCTTTTTGCAAAATAGGAAATTCATATCCAACATTTTGTTGCATAAGTAGGCTATTTCTTTTTCCTTCTTTGCAGGTTGGAAATGTTACTGTCTCCTGTAAAAAGATTCCATTGCTTGCACTTGAATATGAACCTCCAAGGTTACTATATGATATTCTATCATTATCACTCCATTCCAAATTACTTGTGTTATTCATTATTCATAGGTCACTCCAGCTCTTTTAATATTGAATCTTATGTAACAAACATTTGTTAGAATCAATGATTCAAATTCAATTTTTGCGATTCAACAGGGCTTTAGTTTTAGTTTTTAAATATGTAAATTTTAACCACTAATTTAAATATTATTGTTAGGTTATAGAAGGTGAGCTGACCATAAAACCCTAAATAACTTACCAAAAATTATCAAAGAAGGTAAATACGAAAGAAATTAAGAGCAAATGAAGAAATGATAATCAAGATTCAAGAGTCTTAGACGAAAGCTCAAAGCTCAGCATATTAGGAATATGAAAAAGTTGTCCAAAATGAGGTAAGTAACGTAAGTTTAAGCGTTACAAGATGTTAGCCTAATTGAACTATTGAAGATACTACTGCCTAGTTTTTTACCGTTGCATGTTTCGAGACAAACCTTGGCCTTCTTCGGTCTTCCGCTACCTAACTGACTGGCAATCCCCTTTGGTCTGCCCTAACTATCTCTTCACACTGTTAGGTTTGTGAGATAATTATATCCAACAACAACAACATTACCCTCATGCCGCACAGGCTCCCACATATGGTGGGGTAAGGGGGTCAGATGTACGCAGCCTTGCCCCTATACTAAAGCACAAAGAGACTATTTCCGGATGATCCGTGATGAAAATCGCATAAAAAATTGCATGGACTGATTGACTTATGTTTCAAACAAAGAAGCGCAGACAGTTTAGTGAACCGTTTTGCTTTATTCCATCATATTCCCAAGCCAAAAAATAGTGAGTCTTTGGCTCCATTGGAAATTATGGAACGAGGTAATTATATCTATTATAAAAAATTAAACTTTATCTTCAACCAAGCCTTGTAATCCGAGTGAAAGACTATATTAGAACGAAGGGAGTATCAATTTTGTATATATTTTAGGGAGGTGGAGGTTGATCAAGAGAGTAGAGACGTCTCCTCTTGCATTGACTCTCACGTGAATATCATTCTACTACAACCCTACAGGGCCCTTGATACCCATGTAGTCAGTTTGATTATGTTTTCTTTCAATGTTTGATAATTTCCTGGCCTCTTGTGCCGAGGGAGGGGGGGTCTAATTGGTGCATTATTTACTCTTCTCAGGACCAAGTTGCTGAAAGCGGTAGAAGCATCATTGAGACTTGATGCAATAGCAAGTGCAGGGTTCAAACTCTCGCGTACCAAAATGGCAAGTCTCATAAGGTACAATTCATTCCATTTTCATTTTCATTGTAAACCACTTAAAACAGCCTTGGCCCTCAGAAGATGCAAACACATATGAGAAGTTATAGAAATATAGGTGGATTATAATCTATTACTTGTATAATGTCCATAAGGCAAACATTATTATGTTCCCAATTTCAATGCATGCTGTTGATGATGTTCATGAAGCTTCTCACATTTTGTTTTAGTAATGGAGATGTGCGTGTCAATTGGACTACTGTGATGAAAAGCAACACCACTATCAGAACTGGAGACTTCATATCTGTTGCCGGAAAAGGGAGATTAAAGGTACCTTTTATTGTTTACACTACTTGCTAGTTACTTGTTCGATCTCTTCATATCTCAATAAAGACGAACAGAGGGGGGGGGGATTTACAATCATTTTTCTTTCTAAATAGCAGTTCATGATTAAACAGAGGTAGAAAGTTGTTACCAACTCCACATGATCAAGTATGGAATATTTGATTCTGGGGTGATGCTAACCACAACCCTTGTGGCATTTTTTGTTTAAGAAATATTAAAGGAAATGTTTTTATGCTAAGAGGGAAAAAAGAACTCACCAATGATTTTAAAATATCCTCACACATGATTGATTCCCATTGAAAAAATATTTCCTTTTTAAAATTCTTAAACTAAAGACCATGTTCTGTTGGGGGGTGGACTGTGGAGGGGAGGGAAGCGGGTGGTTGACATTTGTCTCATTGCTTAATTTTAACAGTTAGATGGTGTTAAAGAAAATTCACATGAGAAATTATATCGAAAATACATGATTTATCTAAATATGTAGTTATTTCTAGACTGAGGCTAACAAACAAACTAACAAAGATAAGATTGCAAAAAAAACCAATCCTCTCATGTCCTCGCCTCCAAGATACCCCAAACTAACAAGACCTTAGGGCATTCTGTTAGCATTATTCTCAATTTGAATGTAATACTTTATCTGTGATCAGATTGGAGAAATAAATTCAACTAGAAAGGGGAAGTTTGCAGTTGAGCTGATCCGGTACATTTGAATTGTAAAGTTATGTCACCAGATAATTGGGAATGCGGCATAGTTTTGAACAAATATGTTATTTACTCATGGGATGAAATATTTTTTAATGTATTACCTGAAAAAGGCAACCCTGTGTCTTTGCCATTCTCCCATGTGTTAGCGGGGGTACAAAGGGGAGGGGCTCTTGCTCCACAGTTTATGTTTGAAACTGGTATTTTAACTATTTTTAACATAGGGATCTTTTCAATGGAAATATTTTTTCAATGTCCTCGCAAAAAAGAAAGATCTTTTCAATGGAAATATTTTTTTAGATTGGGTGAGAATGTTAAAGAAATGCAAATAGAACTTATAGGTTAGGGGTCTTTGTTTTTCATTTTTTGGGGAGGTGCAATGTTTTTTGACGCACTCACACCTTGATATTTGGGAAAAGGGTCAAAAACCCCTTTGGAGTTGTCCACAAAGGGCATCTATGCCCTTAAACACTTTTTTTGGGCAAAAAACTGTAAAGTCATTGAAAGAAGGGCAATCACCCCCTTGGCCCTTGCTAACGGTAAACCACTTAACGTGGCAAGTACGGAGTATTCAATTTGTTCATTTGCTTACTATGAACGTGTATAACAATTTATAAATGTATTTTTAATACTTTTTCTTTTAATTTTAGTTTGTGCTCTATTAAAGAAGTAAATTTAGAATACTTTGACCCTAAAATCAGGACATACTTCCTCTCTTCTTAAATAAGTGTAAAGTGTTGAATTTTACACAATTCACATGCTCTAGTTTAATCATGCTTCATTTATTAATGTATTAATAAATTATTATTTTTGAAAACATTTTTTAATTTGTAACATTGTAAATTTTCAAAATATGTTTTTTTATTAATAGAGAATTATACCCTCTCTGTCATTAATAAAAATCTATTCAAAATCTGTTTCAAAATCTGATTTGGGTACATTGTAAATTCATCATATTTCAGCTTAAATTTCATCATTATTTATATTTATAACATAATGAAGGTAAATGATTAGTTATCATATACTACGTATGATTAAATGTGATAATTCTATCATTCATGTTTGTTAATGTATATGTATATATGTGTTTTATACACACAAAAATACAATATTACGTATCATATTTATGCAACAATATAAATAAAAATGTAAATTCTATGTCTCCGACTAGTCCCCGCCTAGGCGTCCGCCTAGCCGCCTAGGGCCCTAGGCGTTGGACTGACGCCCGACTAGTGCCTAGCGCCTTTTAGAACAGAGAGTTGTGTGATGGAGAGTTGTACTAAAGAGAAAGAAATGTGTAAGAATTTTAAAAACATGTTTTGAACCACAAATTCTTTGAAAAAAAAGATTATTTTAAGACGGACGAAAAAGGAAATTTGAAAATTAATTCAGAGACAGAGCAAGTATAATTCTTTATTAATAAAACAGGTTTTGAAAATTTATAATGAGACAAATTAAGATTTTTTTTAAAAAAATTAATTTATTAAAACATTAATAAATAAAACATATTTAAAGTAGATCATGTGAATAGTGTAAAATTCAACATGTGATAAAATATTCTAGATTTACTTCTCTAGCTGACATTAAAAGAAAAATATCAAAAATAATGGCAGATTTAAATTGTTATATACGGTCATAGTAATATTCAAAGGAATAACCTTCAAAAATTTAAAGTAATCAAGGAACAAATTTAATAGTTGTCCATTCCGTTAACTAGTTCACCATTAAGAAGGGGATGGTTGCCCTTCTATTTGGTATAACCTCTGTTTTAGTGCGTTGAATATTGTAATGATAAAAATTTAAGATTTAATTGATGGATTCTAGTGAAGATGAATATTTTAGTATTTTATATACGATGTGATTTTTGTAAAAGCACAATTAATAAAATATATTTTAAATAAGAAAACTATAGCTTTGTGAAATACAAAAAAGTGAGTTTTCTTCTTCTAAAAATATGATTAATCTTTTGTTTAATTAATCCAATTTTGTAGTCATTGTAATTTATATCCAATCTCTAACCTTGCCCTCACTCACACACTTGTCTAGCCACTCTTGGAAAACTTCGCTACAAAAATTGATGTTTTGTTCATTTTTTTTCAATTTTTTAAACATTTATTAGGAAGAGTTTATGGCAGTGACAACATTAGTAACATAAGTGTCATGTTTTTTCAAATATATTGCCTTATATTAGTCACACTTTTGTCTCAAGTAAAAGTGATCAGTTTTTGGAAATTGGAAATGAGCTTCAATTTAGCCATTTAAAAAAGATCCCTTCAATATAACAAATTTAACCATTTTATTCAGAATTTAAGCGATTTTATTAAATTTAATTGATCTCAACGTTACTGAAGAGGCTCTTTATTTCATCTTGAATTCTGTACGAGTGCTTTAAAAGTGGCACCCCTAGTTGTTGGCGAATATTTTCCTTTTTTAAAGCTCAAATCTAAAAGTCAAGAATGTAATCAATTAGTTAGATGTGTCTTCATTTTCTACCATGGTGATGTAATTGCATACGGCAATTGCACTATTTGGATACTATAAATACCCGTTGTTAGGAGCTGTGAGAAAAATATATACCATCACAATGAAACATCTCTCTCTATATCCTCTCTTATATTATTGTTCTCTACTTTCTTTTTAGCACAAATATTAACCCGTAAGGAGTATTTATTGGGTATATTACTGGAAGCATGTGAGGTACTTTTTTTATACTACCAATGCTGTTATATTAAAATTTTTGACTGTATTTATGCAATGGTTTTCAATTATAAAGATCTCAGATGCCTTTTCTGTCTTTATTGTATACAAAGCCTCAAAAGCAAATTCCGACTCAAGGAGCACATCTTTAAATTCCTATTCAAGCTCACAATTATGAATTTATTTCTGCACTAATTGATCATAGATATCAACGTATGGTGTGAATAAGGTTGTACCTCATATCATATTGTTTCATTCTGTTACCTTACACTTAGAGTATATCAAGCTAATTCCCCCTAATGTTCAAATACAAGTTTGGTACATAGTTTTCTTTTCCCCGAAAAACACCAGAGGGATTAACATTACAGAGAGGAGTCAAAAACAAGAAGACAACCAATGAGAAGCAACTTGCTGAATAAGTACCTCACTGCTTTTCAAGGAAACCCTCCTTTACTATGGAAGTTTTGCTTTAATTTGACCGAAGCAACCTTCAAACTTAGTTGATGGAGGTGTCTTGGTCAACATATCTTTAGGATTTTCGGATGAGAAAGCCTTCCTAGAAATATAGTCTTATGCATCAACAACATCTATGATAAAATATCACTTTATCGAGAGATATTGTTGATACATGTGATATTACTTTTGGGAAGGCTTCCTCATTCGAAAGACTTGTTGATATATTTACCACACGCATGAAAAACTCATTGTACTCCCAATACACTTATGGACATTTTGGCTCTCATGCGGAAGAGTTTTCCCCTCTATTACTTTTTGGTGTCGTCGTTTCTCCGGTCTTTAATATTTTCTTTAAAATATTTGGTCTACATTCTTGAATTACATACTACATAAGCTTTTGTGCACTGATCCGCAACAAACTAGGATATAAGCTTCAGTAAATGGCCAACCACCTTGTGGTTCGATGACATTGTGACACTCTTAAGGAGGAGGTCACAGGTTCGAAACTCATCCTGATGTTGGAATTTTAACCAAACAGATACTAAAGAAAGAGAGAAAGTCCAGCCAAAAGAAAAAGCTTCGGTAAACGATCGAACTATGAGGTTTTTACTACACCGTATCAATATGATTGGATTAGAAGTATGACGGTAAAGTTAGTTTTGCTGTTTGATGACTCCGAATGCAAGTTGTTCTCCCATAAAGGCCCAAAGAAGGTTGTATATGAAGCAGGGCCAGTCCTATCCAGTTTTGGGCCTATGAGCGATATACTATTTTGGTCTTATTTTAAAAATAAACAGTAAATTATATTTACTTAAAGTAAAAATTACGGAGTATAATAAAACTATAAGAAATTACTCTAAATACGACTAAAACGCCGCAATTTATACCGTGCAACCGGCATACCATGTGCATGGTATGCCCGGTTCTAATACGGTGTCGTTCTTATGCAATTAAAATCGTTTTCCAAAATTTTATTCTTCCCATGCTTCCACTAACTTTTTTCCACTAACTTTTCTTCCTTACTTTCTCTCTTGTGCTGCTTTTCGTTTTGAAAATTGAAGCAAGTTCTATTGCTTTGATGTAATAGGCTGCTATGAATCAATTCAGATTAATACTTCATATAAACTTCTCCGTTCAGATTAATCTAACATGCTTTGATCGATGAGGTTAATTGGTTTTTACGTATAAAATGGAGTTACACTCTTTAATACAAATTTACATCTTAAGTTACATGGAGTTACATCTTTTTATGAACGAGTTACATATTCATGTGCATGAGTTACATCTTTTTATAAGCGAGTTACATTTGGACTTACCTCAACAACTTACATTTGTCATCAACACGAATTACATTTATAATAATTAGACTCTCTTTTTCATTGTTTACATTGAAATCAATGTTTTATTTCGTATACTATGTATTTGACAAGTTACATCTCATTTTGCTTGAGTTACATTGATCAAGAACTCGAGTTACATATCTTTACATGCGAATTACATCATCCATGCTACTGGAATGAAAATAAAAAAAAACACTGTACACGCGTGCACTGTTCACGCGTGTACTGTTCACGTGAAGTTTTATTATTATTCAAAACTACGTCGTTTTGGGGTGTGGAGCATGGTGCTCACCATGCTCCGGTTGCACGGTATACGGATTGCTAAAACGTTTGTATATTCGAATATCATGTTTTTTTCTCTAAATAGAAATAATCACTCTCATAATTATGGAAGTCTCTGATCATAGCCAATTCCCTTTAAAAAAAAGTGAATTCCGTTATGATAATTCGGTGAAGGAAATCAACGAATTAATGTTATGAGGGAAGGTTCATTGCTGCCACATTATGTAACTTATCCTATTATAAATAATTCTTTGTACATTTTTTTTTTAATTCTATTTGTACCAATAATTCAAGTTCTCCCTTCACCACCAGTATGATGGCTTTGATCCGTAACGACATGGGATTCATCAGGGCAGAAACGAATATTCCATCAAAAGCTCCCGATTTTGCAGATGGATTCAAAGTTGGACAGGGCAGCTTCGCACGGAGATTAGTTCTCGCTTGAACGGTCCTTGAAATGGAAAACGATCCCAGATTCGAACAAAACCGATGCCATCAATGGTGCCGGAAAATTCCTAAATTTGCAAGCCCAGTGCCCATAGGCTAAGATTCAGTTGTCTCGATGATCTTCTCTATGGCTATTCCTTTAGGGATGTTTTTAACATCTTACGGTGATTGAAGATAATCAGAAAAATGAAAAATCAAATACACGTCAGAAATATATGTTCATCCACTTGTTAACGAGCTCCTATATTGAACACTCGGATACACATACATTGGGACTTGGGACTTGGAACTGCATTCCTTCAAAAAAATAAAACACCTGGGAAATTGGTTCCCTAGACTTGAAATTTAATATGCGGCCTTCCAACCATCACACTGATTTGCCTTGTTCATCGAATCTGTTCTTTTATCTTACTTATCTTATGTATTTTCATACTCCGTACTACAATTGTTTATTAATAATAATTATAATATTAACTATTCTTTGCTTTTGCTCATTATTACTATATTAAAAGACTACTCCATAATTCATATTTTTGAAGTACTTATTTGATCTAGGAATCATACTATTAATTTATATAAATATATTTATAATTTTATTATATATTGGTAGGTTCCTAATAAGTCTGATGCTCATCGAAAGTGTTTTAATGCTCATAATAGGTCTGATGCACATTAAAAATTCATTAATGCTCATTTAACAGAAACTGTGATTTTCATTTTAATAGATGAGGTTAGATTATCAATCATTTCAATAAATGAGATTTGATGCTCAATGAAATATGTTGTTATGTCAAACTAACAAACTTTGCGATTTTCATATCAACGAACATTAATTTTGTAAGTTACGTATGCTCATCCGGTACTGATCTTATGTTCATTTTCTAAATGTCATATCAATGCATTTGTTTTAAAGTACTATTTTACATTAGGTTCACATATTGAAATTCATAGGAGTTGATTAGAAATATAATTTAATAAGTTTTTATAAAAGGAAAAATAACAAAAAGAAAGTGAATTAGAAGTTATGAAGCAGAGATCACGATTTTGAATATTAGACTTCTAATACGCAACATAATAGATCTGATGCTCATTAAAAGTTCATTAATGCTCATTCACCAGAAACCGTGATTTTCATCTCAATGACGGAGATTTGATGCTCAATTTAAATTTCTTGATATTCAACTAACAAATCTTACGATTTTCAAATCAATGTGCACTTTGTAAGTTATGTATGCTCATTTGGTACCGATGTTATGTTCATTTTTAAAATGTCATATCAATGCATATTTCAAAAGTATCATATCAGCAAATTAAACTTACCAAATGCGCATTGACATGATATAAAAATTGCCAGGTTTGTTAGTTAAGTATCACGACACTTTCATTGAGCATCAAACCTCCTCTCTTGAGATGAACATCACAGTTTCTGTTAAATGAGCATTAATTAACTTTTAATGAGCATCAAACCTATTTTGTTGAGTATTATGAGTCTAATGTTGAACATCATGATATCTGCTTCATAACTTTTAATTAACTTTCTTTTGTTATTTTTGCTTTTATAAAAATTTCTTAAACTATATCAATAATCAACTCTTATGAATTTCAATATGTGAATTTATGGTACTCTAGAAATATGCATTATATGACATTTTAAAATGAGCATAACATCAATACCAAATGAATATAGGTAACTACAAAATGAGGATTAATATGAAAATTATAAATTTTGTTAGTTGAGCATTAATACATTTTCAGTAAGCATCAAACCTCCGATATTGAGTACTAGAATCATGTGATTGAGTATCATGATTTGTGACTGCATGTTTATAATAAACTCTTATGTGAATATAATGTAATATGGTACTTTTGAAGTATGCATTGATATAACATTTTAAAATGAGCATAACAACGTTAATGAATGAGCATATATAACGTACAAAATGAGTTTTCAAAAATTCAAAACTCATTTGTATACACAAATGAAGAAGCTCTTAATTTAATAATCTTAATAATATTATTTTTAAGACATATTAAAAGTTGAAAGTAGATTAAAATGTGAATATTATAATCTGAATGTTTTATAAATTATGAAGAAGCTCTTTAAGTATCTTGACATCACGTGAAAAAGAAATAATAGGTTTTCACAAAAACATCTCAACATTAGATAAATGTTGTATTTAGTGATAAAAGGTTGTATAAACATCTTGTTTATAAAGCATGTCTAATCCAAAATCTTACTCCGAATGTTCTTTTGATATTTGTGCCTTTGGACACTTGATGATAGGGTTGTATACGAACCGAATCGAGTCGAATAATGAGATTTTGTATTTGTATTTGTTTAATTTTTTCGAATACGAATTCGAATTCAAGCATGAAACGAATATTAATTTCGATTTGTATTTGTTTAACAATACGAATAGTTAACGAATTATATACGAATATCGAATCGATTTGAGCATAGGTTAAATATTAGTCAAATACGGAGTATCACTTTAAAATAACTTTTCTTATACTCTGTATTGTTTATCCTCCGTCCGGCCGCCGCCGTTTGGGGCGGTTCCCGGTGGAGTTTTTTGATGAAATTTTTATGGAATGTTCCTCATCAAGTCTAGTTTATCCACAAAAAAATTCAGCTAAAAATTCGATCGGGAAGGCAGTCAAATAATTTTTTGAAACATAACTGCGTTTTATATGTTTAATTTGGAGTAGTTATCTTCAAAAAAAATTATTTGACTGCCTTCCCGATCGAATTTTTATCTTAAATTTTTTGTGAATAAACTAAACTTGATGAGGAACATTCCATAAAAATTCCATCAAAAAACTCCACCGGAAACCGCCCCATATGGCGACGACCGGACGGAAGATCCTGTCCCTCCGGCTGGACACGATCATTCCTCTATATATATATAGAGAGAGAGCTATTCCGGTCAGGAATTTCCTGACCGGAGCCCCGTCCGGCCTCCTCCATTTGAGGGCCTTCCTGGTCGTATTTTTTGCTCAAATTTTTTGTGTATGTTCCTCATCAAATCTAGTTCATCCATACCAAATTTGAGCAAAAAATTCAATCGGGAAGGTCGTCAAATGATTTTTTTCAAGTTAACTGGTCCGGAATATGTATTTTCCGGACCAGTTAACTTGCAAAAATGATTTATATTCCTCTACTTTGTGGACTAATTTTCTCAATGCTAGAATGCTAGATACCCAAGGGGGGATAGCTTGACCCCTAAAGTTACAGATTCTCCAATCTGGAGAAGGCTTTGTCAGATAAATAACAAAGCACTCAGTATCTGTGAACTAAACTCTTCTAATCAATGGGTCTGCACTGCTACCAACAATGGCCTTTTCTCATTTAAGTCAGCCTATGAGGAAGTCAGACAGAGTTATTGTTCTACCTTTGTTAACAAACACATTTGGCATAAGAAACAGAAATTAAAGATTCAGATATTTCAATGGAAACTTCTTAATAGGTTTCTACCAATAAGAGATAATCTGGATAGATTTCATGTGATTTTAAACCCCTCTATGTGTCCTTGGTGCAAAGCTCACTCTGAAAACATGAATCATATCTTTTATGTACTTAAATATTCATTTGTGTATGCTCATTTCATTTAACCGTTATATTTATCTGTTTGAGTGTAACATGAAGCTCATTTCTATAACATGCACATATAATAGATTAATTATTAACAATTTACTAAACTATCAATATGTGTAACAATGATAAATATAATAAATTCTAGTTTCCAAAAAAAATTATAATTTGTTGTTCTTGAACTAAAAAATATATTTAATTATATTCTTTTCAAATATGCATTGATATGACATTTTAAAAATGAGCATAACATCAGTATCGATTGAGCATATGTAGCTTACAAAATAAGTATTAATATGAGCATAACATCAGTGCCAAATGAACATATATAACTTACCAAATGAGCAATGATATGAAAATCATAAGTTTTGTTAATTACATAATGAGTATAACTCTTCTATTAAATATTAAAAGAATACAATTGAGTATCATAATCTATGCTCATAATACAAAATGAGCATACAAAACCTACAAAATGAACATCCAAAAATTTAAAAGCTCATTTTAAATATGTACACTACTCAATATACTCTTATGTATGCTCATTTCCTTTTCTTTTGTAAAATCTTATTAGGTGAGCAGCGCACCCCTGCAGAATACGAAACGGCAAACCTCAGGCTACAAATTTGCAAATGAATCTGCAAATTTGCTTGACAAATTCATCTACGTAACTTCAAATACTACATATATATGTATTGTTAGTGAATTCGTGTTAGCTATTATTATTATTAGCTATCTTATGTACATATTTTATTTGTAACATTTTATTATGCATGTACGTACGTAGTTGTAGAATTAGAATAGGAAAGATTTAGTCATTAATATTTTTCCTTTCTTTTCTCCTTTGAAAACGCATAGCAGTACTCGGTACAAGGAAAGCACCGATACCCACAACCTGTATATATTGCTGGCTTCCTTCTCATTGAAGGGCAGATCAATAATAGAAAAATTCTCCCCATATTTGCTACTAATTTTACATGGTATCAGAGCGTCGATCAGGGACCAACTGATCACGTTGCTGCAACGAGGAGATGGCCGGCGAAACAGGGAGCGTTGGTGCAGGAAATCATGACCATGGTGAGCGACGGAAAATTAACGATCCCTCCTCACCTTACTACCTCTCCAGTTCGGATTTTCCCGGATTGCATATTTGTGCCGTCACCCTTAAGCACTACTAGAAAAAGGACTTTTAATCATGAAAAAAGTTGTCGTTATAAGCCCAAAAGTTTGTCGTTAAAGCTTTTAACGACCAATATTTTTTGGTCGTCAAGTGGTTGTTATAGCTTCCCTCGTTATTGGTTATAACGACAAAGTTCGTCGTTAATAATTAACAATGACATGTGATCCCGTCGTTACTTAATAACGACAAAAAAAATACATGTCGTTAGATTTTAACGACAATATAACATTTAATTGTTATTGAAAACGACAAGATATTTTAGCATCGTTATAATTTTGATACAATTCTTTATTCTAAATGAAATAAAAATACATGTGCATTCACATACCAAAATTTTAATCTTTCAATAGATTGAACGATCGACAAATATCTTTTAAATACAATAATCATTGTAAATTGACACAATATAATAATCATCCACATAAGTAAAATCAAATCTCAATATTTATTGTAACATGTACATGTATCATCAACTATATGAAAAAGTGAATACAAAATCACATATAAAGTAGCAACTCTACGACACTGCTGGAACTTCCCATCTTTAAATAACTGCAAATCCTGCAATAAAGAGCATAGAAAATTACATTTTGAAAAGTACTTGCAAAAAAATGAGTGTAAAATTACATTTTGACTGCACCATTCAAAAACAGTACTTGCACTGCTAGGCAGAAATAGAAAAATGGGAAAGTTTACCTCAACGTTAGAAAGTGAAGGATCTTTTTCCATTATCTGACAAATTTCTTCCTATAAAAAGAGGATCACAAGAAATCAAAACTCAAGCAGAAAATTAAAATTTTATAAATTTCTTCTGCATGTATATATAGATACCTGTGTGTAATGGATTAGTCTGCAAACCAATAACTTATCCTGTCAATCTTCTTCTAGCCTGTCATCTTATATATATCCTCTAACCTTGCATATGGTGTCAATCTGCTACAAGTAATGCACTGCTATTCTGGACTCACGTTTCTTTTCTTAATTAAACTCATTTTGTGCATGGAACGTACAAGTCAGAAAATAAGAGTGCTGGACTAAGGTTTCTTCATAATTTTCCATTAATACAGTTAGAAGGAAACCCCGTGATCAGCAAACACTAGTTAGAAAGAAGTTAATCAAACTGTAACACATTACCATTTACGAGTTGGATTTTTCCTAAAATTCGGATCAAACTCGAGTTCATGAACATCATCAAACATGCTTCTTGTCACTTCTTTTCAATCAGAACATTATTTTTTGAATTACCAAAGCCAACCCTGCCACAATAAGAACATTTGGTTCAAATATTAAATAATAAAAGTAATGGTAGTTGAAAAAAGTCAAAAACAACTAATAAATGCCAAACACTTACCATTTGGATCTTATTGAGCTCTTGAATGCAACTGTATTTCATCATCACCAACATCATCCAACATGTTTCTTCCTCTCTTTTTTCAATCCAGCTACTCTTTTGAGAAATAAAAGAGCTGTCACATTCAATATGAGAATTTTCATCTCAACTGTTATAATAAAAATAACAAATAAAACGATTGTTGAAAACATACCTTTTCCATTTGTTTCTATTAAAATTTTCCAATGTAACTCTTAATTGATTCTTGGTAACATCATCAATAACATTTCTATCTCTCTTTATTTTTCAAATGCAATATTCATCTTAGAAGTACAAGAGCCATGTCCATAAACTATGAAAAATTTGAATTAAAAATTTGAAATATTAAATGATCAAGTGAAATAAGAATAAATAAAAAAAAAAAGATTATTAATTGTCAAACCTTTATCATTTGAATTTACTAGAACCTTGAAATGTAGATCTACTTCAGTTCCATTAACATCTTTAGATATGTTTTCACCAACCTAAAAGAACTGACTTATAAGGAGATCATTCCCAATTTTTCATCCCTTTGCCAACATTTGAAGTGGTACACAAGACCTTTTAAATCTTGGCATAGAAGGCTTATATGTATTGTGGTTAAGATGAAACATTTCCCTCTATGTTAGTAAAAGATCTATTATATTCATTCTTTTAAAAGGTAGTAAGACAAACCAATACAAATGTCAATCAAAAGTAGTTATTGGTCAAGGATTTAGACTCAAATAAAACCAATTAAAGATTTTAAGCAGACACCACATAAAGATTATTAGTTAAGTGGATCTTGAAGTTCAAACTCCTCAAAGAATAATAGTTGTAAAAGTGTGGAGGAAAGAAAAGAAGAATTCAATAGGGCAGGGGCTTGGATTTTTAGCTCTAATAATTTAGCCGGGTGTGATAATGGATAAAATGAAAGTAAATTAAAGATGCTCGAACCTTTCCAGCCCGGTGCACTAAGAGCTCCAAACGTAGACGAAAAGCCAGGCGCCCTTGATTCTATTTCAACTGGTAGCAATAGATTAGCTAGAAGTATGACTGAAAAGGAGCATATTGCTAGGTTTGGAACTAGTAATAGAGTGGCCATATTCAGGATAGGGAAACTGATCACAAGGATCCTGATTATGAAAACGGCTATGACAAATACTTGCAAAGCTTAGACCTTGGATTTGGATTTACCAGAGGACCTTATGCTATTCAACCATTGTATGCACCTGCTTTGAACTACAATTCTGAATTTCCTCAGCTTGGATCAGCACATCAGCCTGCTATCTCCCATGAACACCAATGTCGCCCTCTTCCTGCACGATTCTCATGATGTCATACTATTTTTTAGGCATTAAAAATGTACCAGCTTTACCTTTTTAAGTTCTATTTAATCTAATCTTTCCCAAGTAAAAAAAATTAGATACTGATTTAATAAAACTTCATACTAATGTAATAAAACTAATTAAAGTTACCGATTGAATACAATGGGTTAATCTGATGGAAAAACAGATAATGCCATTACAACGAATAATTATTGTTACTGCTATATATATGAAAGGTCTTACCATATGATATTCAAAGATCAAAATCTACCATATTGAGGTAGTTAAGTTAGTGAGGCTACCATATCTAAGTTTCCATTTAGATTAATTAATTTGAACCTTCTAAAAGATTAAATTTGAACTTTCTTCAAAACAGAGAAATGTAAAGGCAAATGACTAGAGAAATTGTTAACTGCAAATAATGACATATAATGACTTGTAATGACTTAAATTTACTTATAAGGCAATACCAGGGGACAAAATATACTACTTCATAATAAAATTATTAATTAAGGATATACACTTCAAATGCTTCTAAACCTCTGAATTATTGTACCACCATTCATAAATATCAATCAAAATATCACAAAAAAACACATAGTAGGTTAAAAATGTGTTCTGGAAACAGAGTACTTAATTTTTTCAATCAAAATATCAGCAAAAATAGAGTAACTCACACATGGAGACTGGAGTGGTCGAGATAGACAACGAAGCCAGGCTGGCTGGGCGCACTCACCGGCCATTTCTTTACAAACGGCTTTGTCTAGAGTCCAGAAAAGAGTCGAACGACCCCCAATTTGGTAACCCTTGACAACCCCGACAACCCTACCTCTTTTTTTAAAAAACTAATTGACAGGCCACCTCTTTTCGATTACGGGAGCTCAAAAATAGCGCCGGAAAAGCCCGACTTTATGACGCAGTTTCGCTTCTCGAAACCCAGGCACTTTTCGACTGCTTGCCTGCGTTTTGTCGATTAATGAGGCTTTTAACAATTTTAAGAAGATTGGGCCAGCCTAAGTGGAGAAACGTACCTGTATAGGACGACTGAATCGTGGAATTTCTGAGTCGAAACAGTTCATCGGAATTGACGGAGTATGAGAGACGAAGACGGGGAGGTCTGGCTTCAGTGACGAAGGCGGCGAGGTCTGGTTTCAGAGAGATGATTGCGGCGCAGGTTTGGCTTGAATACTTCAATACGAGAGACGAGAATGAAACAAATTGGAACATAGGGTTTGTTTTCTAATCGATTTTGGCGGTACGTCGAAAAGAGTTTAGAAAATTTTGGCGGCATACTGAAAGAGTACTCCGTACAATTAATCTTATTCAAAATTTTATCAAATTGTTTGATTTTTGCCTCAATGAAAATTTTAAAATGACATATAAGAAAAAAATTATTAAGTAGTAACGATGACTACAAATTAATTAATAATGACGACTTCTCATTTTGGTCGTTGAAGTTAAATTTTAATAACGACGAAATCATTTGTCCTTGTTAATAGAAACTTTTGACGACAATATTTTAGACTTGTCGTTATATGGTGGTCGTTAAAAATCATTTTTCTTGTAGTGAAGGGTGAGAGCAACTACCGGGAGTGGGCTACGACAATGAAAAATGCGTTCCGCGCAAAACGGAAACAGGGTTTTCTTGACGGAACCATTAAGCGACCTTTGAACAATGAGAGAGATCTCGAGGATTGGCTCACCGTCAATTCTATGGCGGTGGGATGGATTATGACATCGGCGGACCCAGCTCTGCGATCCAATTTGGCCTATATGGACAGTGTGTGTGACTTGTGGAAGGACATGGAGGCACGATTTGCCGTCGGAGACGCGATGAGAACTTATGAATTGAAAGAATTGATTCGAAATTGTCGTCAACAAGGGGAACCAATAACCACCTATTTTGGCCGACTTAGGAGCCTGTGGGATGACTACGACGGACTCCGGAATGTACCTCAGTGCACCTGTAACGGGTGTACATGTGACCTCAAAAGGCTGTTTATGAAACATGTTGAAAACGAGAAAACTCACGATTTTTTGATGGGTCTTGATACCGAGACCTATGGAACCTTACGCTCTAATGTGCTTAGTGCGGATGAACTGCCATCGTTGACAAAAGTGTACAACATGATAGTGCAAGAGGAGAGGCTCCAGAATATGACCCGGGGGTGTGAGGAGAGACGCGATGCAGTGGCATTTGTTGCACGGACCGGAGTTGCTGCGGGAAAAGATGAAAGAATGAAATGCACCTATTGTCAAAAATCTGGACATGATTTTGACAATTGCTTCCGACGGACCGGGAACTACCCGGATTGGTGGCATGAAAACCCGGCTCGTGCGCGAGGTGGAAGAGGACGCGGAGGTAACGGCCGCGGTGGTCTCGGGCGTGGAGGTTCTGGCAGGGGACCAGGACGTGGAGCCGCACATGCTATGCATGTGGGTGAATATCAGGCTGACGGTGTGACGAGGCAAGGAACGCAGGAGGTGGTGCCTCATAAACCCGGATTCACCGACGAACAGTGGCAGACCTTCATCAAACTGATGGAAAATTGTAAGGTTACTTCCTCCGGGGAAAAACTCACAGGTATGACTCTTCACAATGAATGGCTACTAGACTCGGGCGCCTCATATCATATGACAGGAAATTGTGACGTATTGAAGGAATTGGTACAAATTGCACCAGTGGCAGTGTTGTTACCAAATGGTGAACAAACTGAGGCAAAGCACGTAGGGACTGTGGCTATCAGTTCCCGTCTAAAATTGATTCATGTTCTACTAGTACCTGGGCTTAAATGCAATTTGATTTCCTTGGGGAAATTAATTGATGACCGAAAATGTGATATATTTTTTACTAATGATTTGTGTGTAATACAGGACCTACCTACGAAGATGCCGATTGGAGTGGGTGAACGACGAGGGGGGGTTTATTTTTTCCGAGGTCTGGATCAAGCACAAGCACATGCTGTGGGAAGTTCAGACTCAGGAGACTTATGGCACTCAAGGTTGGGGCACCCGTCAATAAAAGTACTTCGTTTGCTTGGTCGTTTAAATAAACCATTGTTGAATTCTGATCAAAATAAAATTTGTGATGCCTGTATGAGAGGCAAGCAAACTCGTGATACTTTTGATATTAGTGATGCTAGAGCTGTTGAACCATTTGAATTAATTCATTGTGATGTTTGGGGCCCTTATCGTGTTATGTCTACATGTGGTGCTCGTTATTTCCTAACTGTAGTGGATGATTTTTCTAGAGCTGTTTGGGTACATTTAATGCATGAAAAGAGTGAAGTCAAAAATATTCTTAAACAATTCTTTGCCATGACTAAACGTCAATTTGACAAAAATGTGAAAGTTGTAAGAAGCGACAATGGCAAGGAGTTTGTTGGTCTTCAAGAATATTTTGCAACTAACGGGATTATTTTTCAAACGTCTTGTGTATACACTCCTCAACAGAATGGTAGGGTAGAACGGAAACATAGACATATTCTGGAAATGGCTAGAACTCTTCGTTTTCATGCAAATCTACCTATTGATTTTTGGGGCGAATGTGTGTTAACTGCGGGATATTTAATCAACCGGTTACCTTCGCCTGTGATAGATAATAAAAGTCCTTATGAATTGCTATATAACAAAATTCCGGTATATAGTCAATTACGGGTCTTCGGTTGTCTTTGTTACGCGCATGAGCCAAACAATGGCGGAGATAAATTTGCAGCTCGGGGTGTAAAATGTGTTTTTTTGGGGTATGCTTACTCACAAAAGGGTTGGAAAGTTTATGACATAGAGAAACGATGTCACTTTGTTTCCCAGGACGTAAAGTTTTTTGAGCAAGAGTTTCCCTTCAAGAATGGGGAACCTCTTATGGACATGGTTAAAGCTCCAGAAAATGACATGCATGCATGGGAAATGCACGTTCGTAGGCATGTAGATGATGATGTAACTGGAAATTGGGAAAGCTATGACACTCAACCAGGGGCTGGACGACACGCATCCATGACTGACACCTTGGGGCATTCGGATACTGCCACCATGGGTGCTGATCCGCATGCACATGATGATACCCAGGTTCGACGAGGAGCACGTCCACGTAAGGCACCAACGTGGCACCAAGACTATGATGTACAATTAAACACAGTTAAAATAAACTCTCACCCCGTCAGTGTCCCCAGTTCCACGACAGTTTCAGGTAATCCTTATTCACTATCTCATTATATAAAATATGATCATTTTTCAGTTCTGCACAGGGCTTTTCTTGCAGCAATTTCCATGACTACGGAGCCAAATAATTTTAAAGAAGCAGTTCGTGATCCTCAATGGCGGGAAGCTATGACTCGAGAAATTCAGGCGCTTGAGCGCACTGGTACGTGGAAAATCCAGGATTTGCCGCCCGGAAAGAAAGCCATTTACTGCAAATGGGTGTACAAGATTAAGTACAAAAGTGATGGGTCAGTGGAGCGCTATAAGGCACGACTGGTGGTTTGCGGGAACCGCCAGGTGGAGGGCGTTGATTATAGCGAGACGTTTGCTCCGGTTGCTAAAATGGTTACGGTACGTACCATTTTGGCAGTAGCAACCTCTTGTCATTGGGAATTGCATCAAATGGATGTTGATAATGCCTTTCTTCATGGGGATCTCAACGAAGAAGTTTACATGCATCTACCACCGGGGTATTCCACATCATCCACTGGTAAGGTTTGTCGCTTGCTTAGATCACTCTATGGGCTTCGCCAGGCGCCGAGATGTTGGTTCTCTAAGATCACTTCTTACTTGCGAGATTATGGCTTTACACAATCTCATGCGGATTATTCCTTGTTCACCATACGCAAGGATAACCGTATCATATGTGTGCTCATAAACATGGATGATTTACTAATTACCGGTAACGATCGCACCATGATAGATGAATTTAAATTGTATCTTGCTTCCACTTTTCCTGTTAAGGATTTGGGGGTCATGAAATATTTTCTTGGAATTGAGGTTGCACGGAACTCCACAGGAATTTTTCTTTGTCAACGCAAATATGTGCTGGATATCTTGGTAGAGACGGGGCTAACCGGATGCAAGCCGGTTAATTTTCCTATGGTTCAGAATCACCGGTTGCAGTCGGATTCTGGCCCGTACTTTTCTGATCCCGAGCAATATCAGAGGCTGGTTGGGAAACTCATCTATTTGACTTTGACCAGGCCTGACATTTGCTACTCCGTACATATTCTGTCACAATTTATGCAAAATCCCAGGATGGCTCACTGGGAGGCAGTACTTCGTGTCCTTCGCTATCTCAAAGGACGGCCGGGACAAGGGATACTGTTGCGATCCGACTCATCCCTCTCCCTTACTGGTTATTGTGATGCGGACTGGGCGAGTTGTCTTGTCACTCGTCGATCTGTTACAGGTTACTTTGTATCTTTGGGATTTTCTCCTGTGTCATGGAGGACCAAAAAGCAGGCCACGGTTTCTCGTTCTTCGGCAGAAGCCGAATACCGTTCCATGGCATCCTTGACCTGCGAACTGATTTGGCTACGAAATTTACTTCACTCCCTCGGCGTTACTCAGTCTGGTCCAGTTCGTCTCATTTGTGACAATCAAGCCGCACTACATATTGCCTCAAATCCGGTTTATCATGAACGAACCAAACACATCGAGCTTGATTGTCATTTTATACGGGATCATATTCAAGCCGGGACTATTGCACCTTCCTACACACCCACTACAGACCAACCTGCGGACTTGCTCACTAAAGCCCTTGGAGCTCATCAATTCTCTTATCTTCTTGGCAAGATGGGCATTTGTGACCCCCATGCTCCATCTTGAGGGGGGTGTTAGCTATTATTATTATTAGCTATCTTATGTACATATTTTATTTGTAACATTTTATTATGCATGTACGTACGTAGTTGTAGAATTAGAATAGGAAAGATTTAGTCATTAATATTTTTCCTTTCTTTTCTCCTTTGAAAACGCATAGCAGTACTCGGTACAAGGAAAGCACCGATACCCACAACCTGTATATATTGCTGGCTTCCTTCTCATTGAAGGGCAGATCAATAATAGAAAAATTCTCCCCGTATTTGCTACTAATTTTACAATTCGGTCAACAATTTGATTCTACAAATCTGTAAAATACTTCAAATTCAGATTATTTGAAACAGACCAAGTTCTTGTTGAAGTTGTCAAGGACCAATATGAATGAATCTGCATCGATTCATCTGGATTCAGGGCTGAAGTGTTAGGGGAAGGCAGGGGAAGAGAATTCCGAGAAGGAGACGGTTCATCTGGATCAGTCTGAATGAATCTGCATTGATTCATCTCGATTCAGGGCTGAAGGGTTAGGTGAAAGTAGGGGAAGAGAGTTCCGAGAAGGAGACTGACGATGAGAGGCGTTTAAGTTGCAGATGAGTTGCGCAGCTTGGTCGTTCTTCTCTGGCAATGAGTTGAAGAGGGCGGCTTTTGGTCGTCTGCTTTAGATTCCCGTCTTTCCCTTCATTGATGAATTGCAGAGCACGAATTTAATTACAAAAATGTCGACTGTACGGTGCTCACCGTACAACCGGCTGTAGAGTATAATTTATAGCTGAAGTAAAGAAAATAATAATTTTAAGTAATTTATTGTTTATTTAAATTAAATTGATGATGTGAATAGTAATTTAGGGGTTATATACTTATATACTACCACTGTCCCTCTTATATTGGGACGGAAGAATGTGATACGATTATTACGAAAAGTGAGTTTGTGTAGTTGATATTAATTTATAAAATAAGAATAAAACAAGAATGATTTAGAGTATATAATTACCCAAACATGAATGGTTGTAATTATAATTGGGCCCTCTCCTAGATGCTACCACACAATTCTAGACTTTGTAGAACCCCTTTTAAGTGCTATTGAGCCAATCTGAAATTCAATTGCACCAGTTATGATGGTTGTTGATCTTATCAAGAGAAAGATATAGGTCGTCCATTGAGAAAGAGTTAGTAATTAAGTTAATTTGGATCACTTAAAAATTCAATCAATATAAGGAAAAATAGACAAGAATAATCCCAACTATTAGTGATCTGCTTAAAAAATCCAAAGTATCAATTATTTCAAAATAATCCCAACTATTGAAAAATCTTCTCAAAATACCCTGGTGATTTATAAGTACCCGTAAATAACTTATGCGGAGTAATATTTACATGTAAGTGGAGTATTTAAAGAAGATTTTTCAATAGTTGAGATTATTTTGAGATAATTGATACTTTAGATTTTTTCAAGCGGATTACTAATAGTTAGGATTATTCTTGTTCATTATTACTTAATATAATTATGAATTGAGTTTTTAAAGCAATGGAACTGCCGTATTAAATTCTTTATTTTGGGCACAATAATAAATAGTGATTCAATATACTCTCCCTCTGTATTTTAAAGATTGTTACCCACATTGATTTTGGGACATCATTTAAGGAAGAAAGTAGTAGTGGTAATGAATCGTGCATAAAAAGTAGTAGATATGGTGTAAAAATATGAAAGAGTGGATAAAAAAAGGTAAGGGTAATTGACACATGATTACCAAAAATGGAAAGTATAGCAAACTTTTAAACGCATCCTCAAAAGAAAGTGTAACAAACTTTAAAATATGTAGGTAGTAAGAGACATGATTAAACTTATGAGGAGGGTAATGAATCTCATTACAAAATCTGCCCATATATATATGGAAAATAATTACGAATGCTATTAAGAAAGTTTTACCGATACATTGCACAAGTGAAAATTTTCAAGCTAAAAAAGTACAATTAAATGGAGTCCAAATCTCATTTCAATTGAACCTTTGAGATATGGATGAATTTTTGGATCCTCACGGCACATCTCATCTCGGATCTCCTCTATATCTATAGATAAGAGGTCTCAATTCAAAGAAATCAATATCGAACTTTTTGGCATTGGTTTACGTGCCAATCACATTTATTGGCATATTTTTTTTCCAGAAATGTTAGAGTGTGTGGGCGAAAACCAATGTCTGTGTACACAAACATTTGTTTCGGAGTAACCTAACCCTAACTTTTTATGATATGTTTTGATTGTATACACCGACACTAAAGAAAACTAGTGTCTGTATACACACATTTTTGTTTATGGCAAAATTTGACAAAATGTTTCAAGTATTTCAGTTTATTTTTTCAGCGACTCTCCGATGACTTTTTGGTAACTCACAAACATTATTACTTCTCCGGTGCACAGACAAAAATAAAGGTGAAGAGGATGGATGGTGAAGATGGGGTATGAATAGAATAAAAGGAAAGAAAAAAGAAGAATGAGGAAAAGGGGAAAGAAAATGATGAAAGAAAGAAAACAACAAGAAAAGAAGAATGAAGAAAAGTGGAATAAAAACGTCGGGAAGATGATAGCAGCAATTGGTTTTCCGTTGAGCGCATCGACGAAGGGAGGGGAAGAGGTGTTGCTGCAGGCGGTGAAATGGTCTGAGTCGCTGGGGTTTCCTAATTATGTTGCTGATATTTCCTATTTGAAACTTCTAGAGTTGGGCAGTTCCTCCTTGGGCCAGAAGTGGGTGGGCCTTTATTATATTCCAGCTCAATCGAACAAAGCACCGGAAATGGTGGCTGGGTTGGGCTTTCATCGGGCTTTTTCTTGGCGGAAGGGAGATTTAATTCCATATGAGTTGGGAAGAGCTCTTAAAGCTTGATGAGGAGTTCATTCCTTATATTTTCTGAGTTTGATATTGTATTTAGTCTCTTATTGTTGAAAGGGGATGCCCTTTCAAAGGTCTTGACATAGTCCCCCTCACACTTTGTAATGTTTATTTTTTTGTTATAATATCCGGCAAACGTTCCCCAGAGTTTGCCCCACCAATTTTGGTTGTTTGCCTACCGGGTTTTAAAAAAATGATGAAGAAAGATAAAAAGAAGACGGGGAAGATTCAATGGAAGATGAAGGAGGGAGGAGGGAATCATATGGATCAAAAGTGAGGGGGGGGGGGGGGTTAGAATGGTAAATTCGAGATTTTATACTCCGCATATAGGATGTACCTTAGGGTGTAACATAGGGTGTACACCAAGCATTTTTTTTATTCTCCCATGTGTTAGCGGGGATACAATGGCGAGAGGGCAGATTTTCCCCACAACCTATGTTTAAAACTAGTATTTGGGCGAGAATGTTAAAGAAATGCAAATGTTTGGTGCTTTATTTTAATGCATTTTCTGGGAGGTGGAATGTTTTTTATGCGCACACCTTGATATTTACGGGCATGTTTGGTAGACTCTATTTATTGCATTGAACTCTGTAATAATAAAAAAAGGTAACACAGAATTGACTGATTTTGAAGAAAATGAATATTTTATCTTTTTTAAATTATATATGAAGTATTTTTTTTTGTAAAAACAAAATTAATAAATTAAAATATATTTTGAATAAGAAAAAGGTTATAAATATCACCTTTCACTTTGTGAAATAAAAAAATGATTAGTTTTCTTTTTTAAAAAAACATGACTAACCTTTTATCTAATTAATCCAATCTCTGTCCCTAACTCCACCTGTCCGAATCTTGATGATTTTTTTAGTTTTTCATTTTTTTGAAAAATTGCTGGAAAAAATGTAATATCGAAAAATTGCCTTATTGTCACGGTGACATGTTTCACGATGACAATGACATATGTGGTGGTGATCGTGTTATACGTTAGTGACATAAAAATCTGGAAGTGACATAAAAAATCGAGAATGACATCATGTTATCTAAATATATTAGCTTGTTAGTCACATTTTTATCCATACGTAAAACTGTAAAAGTAGTCATTTTTTGTAAATGGGTTTGAGTTTAGTCATATTTAACTATTTATGGAAAACATGTTTTATTTCATAATTTAGCAGATACCACCATTTCAATAAAAAAATTAAACAATTATAATAAACTCAACTAATTCCAACATTAATAAAGAGGCTCTTAAGAAAATAGGTCCCAAGGTTTCTGGTCTTTCTTTTGCGTTTTTAAAGTCCAAGTCAAAATGTAATCAAGTAGCTAGATGTGTCTTCATTTTCTACCGTGGTGATGCATTTGCTTCCCTCAATTATGCTCTATTTGGATACTATAAATACCGTTTGTCAGAAGCTGCTGGGAGAAAAATACCATCACATTAAAACATCTCTCAATATCCTCTCTTACATTATTATTCTCTACTTTCTTTTTTAGCTCAAATATTAACCAGTAAAGAGTATTTATTTGCTTTGTTAATAAAGCATGTGAGATAGTTATATTGAAAATTTTGGCTACTGCATTGGTGATATTTATAAAACTAATTATCTATAAAGATAATCAAATATTACAAAACCTAGGAATTTTTATATAATGGGTACCCTAAGTCTTAAACTATTTAAATTATTTTAGATTTTACTTCTAAATCTCCAATTAAGTATATATTACACTATGTAAGACTATATATTAACTTTGAAAACTAAAAGTCAAGGGGGGCGAAAACATATATATCTAATTAAAGTATGAAAATCTTTTGAAAATACTATATATATATATATATATATAGTAGAAAAAATTGAAAGTCCAAGGGGGGCGGTTGCCCCCCCCCCTAAATCCATCCCTGTGCATGTGAAAGTCTTCCCAGAAGTAAAGTCTTATGCATCAACAATATCTTTAATAAATTATCACTTTATCTAGAGATATTGTTGATACATGTGATATTACTTTTTGGAAGACTTACACATAAGACATTCTAAAGATATATTTGCCACACACATGAACTTTTTCTATACTCCCAATACCGTTATAATTTACATGCATTTTAGCTCTCACGTCGAAAAGTTTTACCCTCTAGGCCTCTATTGTTTCTTAGTGTTGTTTCTCCGATGTGTACTATATCTCTTTAAAGTATTTGGGTTAAATTCTTGTACTCTACATAAGGTTGTGTGCACTGATCATAACAAACTCGGAGCTACCTACAATGTTTCTGCTACAACGTATCAATATGATTTGATACAAAGAAGTATGACTAGAAGGTACTCATATTCGAACTCTCTATTAATATATAATTTAATCTAATTCCTTGTAGATGATTATGAGAACTTAGAGTGCTAAAGTTAATTATGAAAATATTTTTAAAACATATATGTGGAAGACCTTATCAGCATATATAAGACGTCAAGGAAATATCGTGTTGAATGTAGCTTCAAGTGCGATCACATCATTGCTATTTCCAAGTGGAAGAACAACACATCCCAGGTTCATTTTTGTTTGTTTGTTTGTTTTTTTAAATTTATAATTCCAAACAGTAATTAACACAATGAATTACAACTTTCAATTTTAAAATCGCAGTCACAACAACAAAAGATTCAACTTGTAACATAAACCCAAGAAGTGCACTTGCGAAGCTAATTCAAATGGCAAAGTAATAATTTGGTCGGGACGAGGCACCCATGAATAATAAGTAATGCTATGAAGCTCTTGATCAAACTATGCATGGTGTTCTTCAACACTCATAAAGTTGTGATGTGACCAAACTTTTTGGCAGAAAATCTTTGTCTTTGGTGGAGACTTTAGACAAATTTTACCGGTCATTTTGAAGGGAAGCAGACAAGATATTGTGGATCGGATGATCTTAATTATACAGAGATTTATTGACTTAATTTTAAATATAGGTGATGGAGTTGTAGGTAACAATGAGGATGGAGAATCGTATATTAACATACTTAAAGAATTCCTCGTGCCTTGGATATTTGATCCAATTACATCAAATAACATATCCCAATTTCTTGAGACAGTAAATATCACTATTGACAAGGCAGACAAATGTTAATGATTGCATGCTCCCCCGCAAATAAATTTAGGAATGAGAAGTTGAGAACATAATTAAGCTCTGATTCAACATCGTTATTTGACCTTGATAGTAGTTTGTTAGAAGAGATCCACTCTCCAAAATTTCTTAATAGAATCAAATGTTCTAGAATTCCTAGTCATGAACTCAAATAAAAAAGTATCAGATCAAATTACACCAGATCAGGTCAAAACATCTTCTATACGTGAGTGTACCCCTTTCTCCAATGCGATATTGGTGTCGGACCCATCAGAACCACTAGGTGTGGGCAGATAAGTTCCTAAGAACTGTGGGGAAGGAAGTAAAGTGGACCTATACATGTGTAACCAAATGTTCAAATTTGAGGCCGGGACCACAAATCCGTCTAAACCGTGTCCGGGTCAATTTCATGATCGCAATTGGATCTATTACACTCGGGTTCTTTTTGTCGGAACCCGTATTACCACGCACAAGCCCAAAAAAACCACCCCTCTCCGGGTAGACCGGTAGAAATGTAGAATTACCTTCTGATCTTGTATTTATGGTTCTTCAACGGCTCTCCTGCAGTTCCATTTTAAATTTCAAAATTCAAAGTCCTGTTCTGCAGTCTGATCTCCGCCCTTAGCAATGGCGACTGCTGAGGCCTTCCAAACTACACCATCCAAAACACCGGCATCTCAAAGGACCACAGCCGCCGCCACAGCGACATCTTCCCATTCTAAGAAACATCACCACCGACACCACGACGTTCCCTCCGCTGCTGAAATGAGGACTCGGTTCGAAGCCTATAATCGCCTTCAAGCAGCTGCTGTTGCCTTCGGAGAGAAGTTGCCGATACCGGAGATCGTCGCTATTGGTGGACAATCTGATGGGAAGAGTTCTTTACTCGAAGCCTTACTGGGGTTCCGCTTCAACGTCAGAGAAGTTGAAATGGGTACTAGACGTCCTCTTATTCTGCAAATGGTCCATGACTCCACTTGTTTGGAGCCTCGATGCCGTTTTCAGGTTTAGTTTTGATTTTGAAATTTTAATTGAAGTGCTGTTTTAGGCTTGCTCTTGAATGTGTTCTTTATAAATTTCCAAAGTTAATTTAGGGCTTCATTTCGATAATTTTGAATAAAACATGGATATGAAGTATCCTGCCCGCATAAAGCTGTAAGTTTTCCCAATATATAGTTATAGACGTGCTTAAATTGAAACGTGCAGTAAAATGTTGATAACAGTGTAGTACATAATAGTGACGGATATTAAGGCATTTTAAGTACCCTCTAGTCTAGTATCAGCATTTCAGAATTTTAGTTACTGAAAAGAACGTGAGGCTAGAGCAATCCATAAGGCAGATTACTTTATGAATTTCCTTGCCTTTGCCATTTTGAACAATGTCATATTCTCATACGTAGTATGTGTTTATAGCGATGCGAATGAGGTGATGCTGCATTTGATGCATCTTTGCTGAAGAGAGTGACATATGAAATATTATATTTGAAACAGGAGGAGAATTCTGAAGAATATGGGAGTCCAATTGTATCTGCCTCTGCAATTGCTGATACCATAAAGTCACGGACAGAAGCACTATTAAGAAGAACTAAGGATGCGGTGTCATCGAAATCCATTATCATGAGAGTAGAATATGCACACTGTCCTAACCTTACCATTATTGATACACCAGGATTTGTTCTAAAGGTAAGTTTTTTGGGCCAGTCAAATATTGGTATGATGAGATTCAAAGTTTTGTATATGGGTAACATGCGATCTGTCTGGAAAATGATTTGACAAGTTAACGTAATTTCAGGCAAAGAAGGGTGAACCTGATAACACACCTGATGAAATTCTATCAATGGTGAAGTCACTAGCATCTCCACCTCACCGCATTATATTGTTTCTTCAGCAGAGCAGTGTGGAGTGGTGTTCTTCTCTATGGTTGGATGTTCTTCGTGAAATTGATCCAAGTTTTAGGAGGACAATTATTGTTGTCTCCAAATTTGATAACAGGCTCAAGGTAGAAACTACACAGTTACACTTAACCTTTATATGGCCTGAATTCTGGTTCTCTAAATAATTTTGTAAGAGGAGAGCAATCGAAACTGAGTGAATAAGCCTTATCTGCATACAAGTTGAAACTTCAACTTCATAATGCGGAAACTGATTCTAATAGTATAATAATGTAACCACTTGTACTTTAGTCAGTGAATATGGCCTTATATGATGAAGATTTGACTGGAGAGAATTTAGCTATTTTAAACCACTCTACCACAATATCAGCTAATTTGGGTGTTTGGTAAAGACTCTACCAGAATACCTTAAGTAAAAAGGCCTAAGTGTTGATTGTTTGGTAAAAAGTATGATTCGTAGAAGGATGAGTTATCAATTGATACCAAATGTTATCATATAGGCCATGTTCAAATTTTTCCCCCTCTAGTAAACTTGTAAAAATATGAAAATGTTAATCTCAAATGATTTCCTTCCTGGTGATATGGTTGTGTATAAAACATTTTCAGGAGTTTAGCGACCGATGGGAAGTTGATCGCTATTTGAGTGCAAGTGGGTACCTTGGGGATAATACTCGTCCATATTTTGTGGCACTGCCCAAGGATCGAACTGCGGTCTCTAATGAGGAGTTCCGCAAGCAAATATCTCAGGTTGATGCAGAAATATTGCGGTATCTGCGGGAATCTGTTAAGGGGGGTTTCGATGAGGAGAAGTATAGGTCCAATGTTGGGTTTGGTTGTCTTAGAGATTATCTGGAAACTGAGCTCCAGAAAAGATACAAAGAAGCTGCACCTGCGACACTGGCCCTGCTTGAACAGCGGTGTAGTGAAGTAACTACTGAAATAGCCAAAATGAATTCCAAAATACAGGCGACATCTGATGTTGCACATCTTCGAAGATCAGCCTTGCTGCATGCTGCTGCTTTATGTAATCACGTGGTCAGTTTATTTTCCGTCATTTAAATGTTTAATTTATTGCTGATATCTTCATCTTCTGTTATGAAGTAAGTAGTTTGTTTCTTTATGCTGTTCATGCAATCATACACTCAGGTCAATTCCAACATCTGCATTTTTCTGAAATTTTTAATCATTCCTTATATCTCTGGGAATCTGCTGCTTTTGAAGGTGGCACTTATCGAAGGAGCAGCGGACCCTGAACCCGAGCAATGGGGAAGAACGACAGAAGAGGAAAGGTCAGAGAGTGGTATTGGCAGTTGGCCTGGTGTTTCAACAGATATTAGACCTCCAAATGCAACACTTTCCCTTTATGGAGGTGCTGCATTTGAAAGGGTTATGCATGAATTTCGATGTGCTGCGTATTCGATTCCATGCCCCACTGTGTCGAGGGAGAAGGTGAGTATATGTTATTCAAAGAAATCAGTTATTGAGCAGCCCTAGAATTGCAATTGAGAATGCAATTTACAGAGTTTATGTAACAGGTAGCAAATATTTTACTAGCCCATGCTGGCAGAGGTGGGAGTAGAGGGATTACAGATGCAGCTGCAGAGATTGCAAAGGCTGCAACACGCTCTTGGCTTTCTCCTCTTCTTCAAACTGCTTGTGACCGTTTGTCCTTCGTTTTAGGAAACCTCTTTGAACTTGCCATTGAAAGGAATTCTCAATGTGGTTCACAATGTGAGTATTTTTCAAGTAAAAGATATCAATTTTTTCTTCAGTTTGATCGTGCCACCTGCATCTTTTAGTTATTTGGAGTAGTTTCATCATCAGAATGCACGACGATACATAAATTTAACCCCTCTACCCAAAAAGAGACTTCCATTCCAAACATTTTTCATTTTTGTCTAAAAAAAGTCTAATTTGATCATAATTTCTCAAGAAAAAAAACGCAAACATGCTATGCACTTGCGTATGATAAATGATAAATTTAGTTAAACCAACAAATCAAAAGATCCTTGAGCTATGGTTGTTATACCTTACCTAAATTAAATTGAAAGGTTGTACATTGATCAAACGTGACTCTTTTTATGGAGGCATTATTTTTTACTAGATGTTGGCTAAGGCCATTTTATGTCGCCCATTTTATATGTCGCTGTTAACTTTAATGATAGTTTGGCAAGTATCAGTCAAGGAAAGCATGATGGATGCAATACTTCTTTTAATTTGTTGGTTTAACTAAGTTTATCATATGCAAGTAGATAGCATGTTTGTGATTCTTTTTGAGTAAATTACATGAACAATATGAGTTACAATTTGCTAGGCATCCTTGAGTTCTTTCTTGTGAAAAATTCATCTTTAAAACTGTCATTCTGATTTGTAGATAGGGATAAAGATGGAGATGTTAATGGATATGTTGGTTTCCTTGCCTCTCTAAGGCAGTCTTACAACCGCTTTCTAAAAGATCTCTCAACACAGTGCAAGCAACTTCTTCGGCATCATCTTGATACGGTTACTAGCCCTTACTCCCAGGTGTGCTATGAGGACTCATTGGGCACTTCTTTTGGAGCTGCTCCAAACTCTATATATGGCTTCAACCAAGCCTCAACTGGTTCATTTTGTCTTGAACTGTCTGATGGTGGCGGTGGGCCCTCATGTCACAAGGAGGTGGTGGTAACTGAAGAAAACCAAGAAAATATGCCTCCTGGACAGATTCTGGAGGAAACAACACCAGTAAAATCTGGAGAGACCAAAAGAGGGGATGCTCTTCGTGAATGTCAAATGACTGTGCCTGAAACACCATCTCCTGATCAACCTTTTGATGACGCAAATTATGGGTTAAAAAAGGAACTTGTGAACTGTGTTGAAGTTGGAGCAAGAAAACGCCATTCTAGACTGATTGGCAATAACAGAAACCCTGATCATATGAGAGGCCAAAAGGTCAGCCGCTCGTTAGCGAGTGGGAGTAGCAATTCCACAATGTCACCTTATGCAGAGATATGTTCACTTGCTGCAAAGCATTTCGGTCGAATGCGAGATGTTCTGGTTGAGCAGAGTGTGTCATCAACTATGAACTCTGGCTTTCTCACTCCTTGGTAAGTTACCTAACCTTTCAAACTTGTTTGACTGTTATTCTCAGTTTGCTTGAACTAATCCTATGTATTTAACTTTGTAGTCGAGAGAGGCTTCTGGTGTCACTTGGATTGGATTTGTTTGCTGTCAGTGATGAGAAATTCATGGACATGTTTGTTTCACCCGGAACCATTGATGTCCTTGAGAGTGAACGCCAATCACTCCAGAAGCGACAAAAGATACTTCATACTTGCTTGAATGAATTCAAAAATGTGGCTAAAGGACTTTGATCAGGATATTAAATCCAAAATAAAAGCTCTCATGATCTGATTTCCTCTGGTATTGGATGATCCACCACCTTTTGGCTTCACTTCTTGTGAATAGTCATAGTGTTCTCATGCTATCACAATCTGAAGACCTTATTCTTGTTGCTTCAAGTGTACCGGCTGAATTCATCCACATTAGATTCAAGTGTTTCGATTCTGTAGTTGTTTTAGCTTAGCAATTCCCATTCATTTCTTTTAATTACCCCCATGTGATATTTTAGCTTAAGCAATCTTGTAACACCGATGTAACTGGCCACCCCCTAAAATCTACTAGCCTTATCATGTGCTTGCAAAGATTAAAATGCTATACTTATTCGTATCATTATTATGTAATTAATTAATTAATTAATTAATACATTAACTGATTGATATTACACCTTAAATGAACATCACCGTTTTAGTTTACTAGAGTAGAAATGAGAAATAGATAACTAAACAAAAACATACAAAATAAAAACGGATACTTTCAAAAAGGACAAGACCTATTGAATGATCATATCTCTCATACAAAAACAATAAAATCACTCACGAGGTTCATTTTTTTCAAACAAGACACTAGATATGATTATAAGGGAAAAGTAATTATGATTGAGATATTTATATAAACTATGAGCTCTGCAATCACTATATATTCAATAATGACGTTAAATCTTGAACAAGTATTATTATACAATCATTTTTTTGTTAATACTCCGTATGATTTTTTTTTCTTTCAGTTTGATAATTATAGACAAATGAGTGACACTAACAGTAACATTTTGATGTAACGATAATGACTTGATTATAACTATAGTCTATGATTTAGTTGTGATTTTTCGAATAAATTTCACCTTACATTATTTGTGTATATATTATCTTGAGAGAATTTGACTTTGCACCCCATTTTTTGAGTGATATTTGCTTTGTACCATATTTTCAAAATTATTAATATATGAATCCAAATCATTATAAAATCATTTGACTTTGCACCTCACTCCTTCACAATTTTTGAAATGATAAAGTGCATACATTAATGATTTAAAAGTCAAATATCAATCGATGCAAAGTCAAATTTTTCCTATTATTATTATGTTTTCAATAATAAAATAAAATAATACGTAGAATAATAATATATTATTACAATCATATAATGATATAATAATGATATATTATTACAATCATATAATAATGATATATAATACGTAGTATTATATACTACTCCGTACTTAATATAATCATAATGATTTTTTTTTTTAAAAGAATATTACTACGTATTATCCTTGCATCAATGTTTTTTATCAAAATCATAAAAAAAAGTTATCAAAATTACGGCCCTCCCTGTAAATTTCGCGACCTCATATTTCCCCTTGGAACTGGGGGCATTCACACTTCACAGCCGGCTCCAATGTCAGGCACAGCGCGCCTGGTGAGCGACATCAAGAGATTCGCAGACCTTCAGTTCACCCTCTTCACTAAACGCTATGGCCACCAGATAAGGGACATTCTCGAATTCCCCATAAAGGTGGTCTTGACCCCTTTCACACTTCCCTTAGAAATTGCTGGCTCTGCCCATCGTGGCTATGGCGTCCCCGAGTTCATTTCTAACCTCTCTTATTCTGCAATTTTCGTAAGTAACCATTTCGATTTGGTGGAGCTTCATTTTCGTTGACCCTTTGCTCCCAACCGATGGTTCACCATATGTTTGTTCATTTGCCAGTTAGAAGTCTTGTACATACTACCCTCCCAAATTGATTTGTAAATTTGACTTTTCTTGGTCAAATAATTTCATTTTATTTGCTTAATTAGGATAACAATTTTTAATTATATTCTAATTTGGAGTTTAGAATTTTGAAGAGATTTTAACATAGTTTCTGAATATATAAATTTTAATTATTAAAAATTGAATTAATTATGGATAGGGAGCCTTGATTATTTTTATTGGTTGATCAAGAAATGTTGAATTGATTATTTGCAAAACCATTTGGCACCGAGGGAGTATTATTTTTTTTCTTCTAAAACATAAAACGTGGCTCACAAGTACTCCTTAAATTGGTGCATAGGCAGTTGCTACGTTGGGAACGTATGATATTGCATTGGAGCTGGGAAAGAAACTGGTTTGTTCGAGGTAGTTAAATAGTAGTAGCTGGTCTTAAGACAACATCAACATTCTTTGTTAACTTGAAGATTATACCAATACTGATAAAAATGCATTTTGAACTCCAGTGACTGTAGGACCTGCTATGGCTGGAAGGCTTTGCAGTGCACAATGTGCAAGGGTTCTGGGATGGTGCAATACCAGGTGAAAGATTACCATCTGCATAGGTAGGTTCTCTCTGGTGCAAGAATCTTTGGTGTCAAAAGCTGTAGCCAAATATCCCATCCTGATGAAAGCACTGACCTTTAGATGGTTATCAGCTCCTTTGTAGTGTATGTATTTATTAGAAATGATCTAAGCTACTGACCCTTCCTTTTCTGCCAACTTGATATCCACATTCAGCATTAGTTTATTGAATATATCCTTTCAAAGCGTTTTGTTTTTTGATGGATGCTTGGTTGTTACATTACACCCATTTTTTCATTCATTCCTTGCTAGATGCAATGAAGGTAACATCCTATATAAGCTATGGTCATAGGTTCCCCCTAATATTCCGGATTCTATTTGCAGGGGGGAGAAGCCAACAGCTGAATGCATTGCAAATGCCATAGCTGAGAACCGAGCCGAGTTAGTGCACTTTCCTTCAGCAGTAGACCTTCCCTTGCCACTACCATCTAAAGATTGTCCAACTTGTGGCGGATCTGTGAGGACTATGACACTTTTGTATTTCAAAAAGCTTCACTAAGTGTTTGTGTAAACTTCAGATTTGTAACTGCATTCTCTTTTTACTTAATTATATAGGGTTCTATGATATGCCCAGAATGCGAAGACATGCCACCAATCAAGATATCTGCTGATAATGTAAGTTGAAAACAAAGGTGTAGTTTGTCGGTAAATTTACAACTTGTCCAGCTTTTATTGAATAAATTTCATGCTTGTACTCGAACTTTACAGATAATGGAGCCTCCATGGATACCGTATAATATAATGAGAAAGATAGGCTACCCCTATGAGGTTAATGCTATCATACTCTTTTAAGTCTTTTATTTTAATAGTTCACAATAATTTGAACTTCTATGTCAGTTATGCTAATTGCTATTGATAGAATTTTATTTAAAGTTGGTTCTGGTGTTCTGCAAGTGTAACGCCTTGCAACTTGTGATTATTCTTCTAGACTTTGCTGCTATTTTACATTTAGCATTGTTCTTTAGAGAAAGAGTTGTATTGTAAAATCATTCATTTCCTGGTTTAGGCCTTAGGGTGTGTTTGGGAGTTGGAATCTGGAGGGGAGGGGAAGGTTTATGGGGGTTTATGACCCTTGTTCTCACGTTTGGGAGTTTAAGAAATTCAAGGGGATGGTTTTGGAGGGATTTTGTAACCCTTCAAAACCCTCTAAATGCTCAATTTTGAAGTTCCCCCAATTTGGAGGTTTTTGAAGGGTAATTAATGAAATAATAATTTAAGCTTAATTTAAAATGACTATTGTTAAGACCCGGGGTTCCATCCTAAAAGGTCAACCTGATAGGAGGAGTAATCCAAAGTCTTATATAGTGTTTTGTTGTTCTAAAGCTTTCCGGTGTGGGATAAATACTTCAACACGCCCCCTCAGCCCGAACCGGGCTGAACAATATCGGGGTGTATAAATGGGCCAAACAGACCCTTAACAAGCTACCCTTAATCATGGGTGCTAAACAAGTTTTCAAACCACAACCGAACTTGGCTCTGATACCATGTTAAGACCCGGGGTTCCATCCTAAAAGGTCAACCTGATAGGAGGAGTAATCCAAAGTCTTATATAGTGTTTTGTTGTTCTAAAGCTTTCCGGTGTGGGATAAATACTTCAACAACTATCAATTAAATTATTTGAGTTTGTCACATCTCAATGTAATTTTAATAATAATTCCTTCAAAGTCTCTCTTCCAAATTTAATGCTCCCAAATAGGAAGAAGGGTTTCTTCACCTTCCCCTACCTTTCCCCTCCGACAACAACCCTTCAAAGCCTTCCCCTCCCCTTCCCTCCAAACTCCCAAACATACCCTTAGGGTATGTTGTAGTTTCAATCTATCTACCTGCAAGAAATTGAAAGAAAGTAGACTAGAGCTTCTGCATTGTTTAAATTTTCTGCACACTATACTGAATTTAATTGTGATTTTGTAGTTCTGAGACCTTTTCATTGCAGCATATAGTTGAGAGTATGAAAGACCCCAGCATTGCAGCATTTTGGTTGATTACCTTACCTCAGGTAGTAGGCGGATTTAAATATGAAGAGGATGTCAAAAGGAAGATATGGTGGCAGTACAAGGTCTATTTCTGTTTTTGATCACTTTTTCATTATATGTATTGCCTCATTGATGTACCTTTCTAGGCTTCTACCCGTTTTTTAGTTTTTTTTTTCACTAATACAGTTAATTTTACCACTTCAATGTTTAGTATTTAATCCCACAGTTTGCAGAAATTAGTAATGGAAGATACTAGTTTTTTAGTTTGTTAGGATATGTCACTTGTTTTATGGCTAAATTTCATCCGCTGATCTTCACTGAGATACGGTTCGGATCAGTTCTTATTTCACATATAAAGACATATGAAAATACGAATTGACTTTTTAAGATGATCGAATGGTCTTCCTAACATTTTCTGATGTGTTTCCCCATATTGAAGCTTTAGATCTAATATGCTATGAATTTCTGATGACATTGGCAACTCATGATGTTTCTTCTATTATTTAGGAATCTATGCGATACGATCTACTAAGAGATGAGGTTGTCAAGCGAAAGCCTGGATGGGAATACTTGCAAGAAGTATGGTGACTTATTGTGAATATGTAATGCACATCTCATGAATGGAATGGGTGTATTTTTATTAATTCTTATACTACAGGCTTTGATCTCAATTGATCCTGCCCGTGCTAGGGATGATCCTGTTGTCATAAAAAATATCCCCTATTACAGGGCCTTGAAGGCGCTAGAAGCTGAAGTATTGAAACTTGACCCTCCACCGCGTCCTAATGATTGGGGAGTAAGTCTTTACATTTTTTATTTAAAATGTTGCTATTTCCAAGTAAGCTTCCGAAGATCACAGCACTAGAACATGAAGAAAACCTTTTTTCCTGCTGCAATTCACACTGATGTTGTCATGTTGTGGTAGATTTGATCTAAGTAGTTCAATCGGTACATGGTGCCTACTCGGTCAAGGGCTGAGTAGTGAGTAGGACTGGTTACTCGTGATTACTCGGTCTTGTAGTAGTAACTTTTTAAAAAAGATGTCACAAAATTTATATGTAGCTGACTAGCTGCCTAAAAAGTATATACAGAACAGAAAATAATAATTCATTACAACTAGTATAAATCATAAACATTTTATAAAGATCCATCATCTAATCAATCCTCACGTCTTACTATATCCGAAATTAATCCTGATAAGCGTTCTCAGAACCATTTATTACTGCACATTACTTATATATTACTACGTAATACTTCGTATGTAATAACAAAAATTCCTAGTAAGAAGTCTAAGAAGAAGAAAATAATTGAAGAACTGAAGAAGAAGAGCACACCGAGACCTAAAGCCTTTGTGGGAATTTTAAATGTTAATGCTTCCAAGACATAGACTTTGGTAATGTTCTTTTCCCATTTATTAAAATAAAGTCGCTATTTGTTTTCAAATTTCATTCTTCATTTCAATCTTTCAAAAATATGTCATAATTTAGTACGACCAAGTTACTCGGCGTGTAAAACGAGTCATCAATTTATGAAATACTTGGTGATTAACGTGGAGCATGGGTATAAGATGACTCCTCGCAATTTGGTTTAACTATTATGTGTAAGGTTGTTCAGGACACTTCCACATGTTAGCTTTCTTGATTGTGTACAATCTTTGAGGGCCTGTTCCAGATGTTGCATGCTGATTTGGTAAAATGCACCCATTTCAGAGTGCATATTCTTGTGATGGAATCAGAAAGCAGTAGAATCATGATCATATGGACTTATCCTAAGACTTACTCCTAAGCCATTTCTGATGGTGATGGATGCTCCTGTTGATTTATAACATCCCAGTCAATGACCATAATTAGTTGAAAGAAACTAGATTTCTAATTAGAATCTATTGATACCTAGCCATGCATAAGTTACATAAAAAAATCCTTTTTGGTAGATTTATGGTTCTAACTTCTAACCATGGGTTACTTGGCCAATTTGTTAAGAATGCTGAATGCCTACCAGCTTTTGTTCTCTAATCCTGCAAACATTCATGTAAAAGCTTAGAGATTTGTATTATGATGTTTTAGGTGATATTATGAAAATTTCTATGTTTTCAATCATTCAGTGATGTAACCATCTGCAGGAGTTGAACCTTCCTCTGAATATATCTTCTTGGACTGAAGAAGATCTCAAAGATCCTAAAAGACTCGATGAAATGAAAGTCCTTCTTAGTGCACAAAAAGAAATTGCAGAGCAGATGCTGGATGCTCAGTGGCAAGCCGAGTGGCGGGAAGAAAAGGTCAGTATCTGCAATTCTTTTGCTGCACCATTCTTTGTTCAAGTGATTTTAAATTGCTTCCTATGCTCCTAGTAAACATTAACATTTCATTTTGCTTCCTCTGTAATTTAGAACCACTCTGTTGTTTTGGCTTCACATATGGAGATTTAGTGGTTTGACTGTGTCATCTTCCTGTTTTGGCTAATAGCAATTATGTATCTAGTGGCTTAATGCGCCCTTGATCTGCTGCTAACCCTAACATTTATGAACTTCAGCTAAACAAAATGTTGGAGGAGAAGGTACAGCCATACATTCAGAACATTGACAATGGTGTGCTTTCTCAGCCTATTATAATAAAGAAAGAGACACAAAAGGTGCTACTCTATGCTTATTCATGTTCTGTTTTTTCTTCCTGATTTTATCACATCAAATAGGTTCTTTAAGATGCTCCCTAATGCTCTGGTCATTTCATGAATACAACAACAAAGCCTTTATCCCTAATGCTTCTGTTACACCCTTCTTTGTAACTCATTTGGCTTAGTTTTTTTTGAAACTAACTCATTTGGCTTAGTTGATAACCAATATTAAATAATCACTATTATTAAGTACTAAACCAAATAACTATGATATCCACCAACCATATTGAATGGCACACCCTCATGAAAGGCGGTATAGAAGATTTCAATATCTTATTAGAATAATATGCATACAATATTTTACATGTGAAATGTTTTATGATAATATAATGTTCGCTTGGTAAACATGTGAACTTTCTGCCCTGTGTAGCAGCTAAGTAACACGGAAACGGAAAACGGGAAACGGGAAACGGGAAACGCGAGAAACGTAATTTCTATAAAATATAGGACACGAAACGTGGGGGAAACGCGTAAATATTATAAAATATAAGGATATATTTATAAATATTTTTTAATATATGTACACAAGTTTTTCCATATGCACATGTTTTTTAATATAATTTGTTTAGTAACCAAATAATAAAATCACTCTACATGTTCGAATTTAGATATTATTTCATATTAGTACATAATTAAACATAAAATGTACGGGGTAATACATTTCTAGCAATACATTGCGTTACGAAATGTAACAAGTGTTGCCGCTGAGAAATACCACAAAAATTCACTATAAAAAATTACTTTCCACCATAGAATCTTTTGAAAAAGAAAAAAAAATTGGAATCCGAGGTTTCCGAAATGTAGTGAAACGGGTTTCCAAATTTTTCTTAATTACGAAAACGGTCCCGAAACGGGAATTTGAAGTTTCCGAGTTTCCGAAACGTGGAAACGTGAGCCATGGAGAGTTTCCGTGCGTCCTAGTGTAGCAGTATAAAAACTGTGAGCCATGGAGAGTTTCCGTGCGTCCTAGTGTAGCAGTATAAAAACTTGTTATGGGTGATTTTTTTTGTTCTCAGTTTTTTTAAATAACCCCAGTAATATTTGCAAGTGATAAACATTGTTAGCAGTACTAACAAAGAACTAGAAACACTTTCCATTATAAAATAATTTCTCTGTTAATTATTTTTATCATTGTTATATTATCACCAGAGATTTGAGACCACATACGGGTCCCACACACTTTACCTCAAGCCGGTTTGGAAGTGGCCGAAAACATACAAACTAGGCATAAAGGGCCACACCTAATTCAAACCAAGATAATTTTAATTTGATTGTTAGGGTGTTACATTTATATGTTAGGGTCATTTGAAATTTGGATTCTTTAATTGAAGTTCATTAGTTAGTTGAGAGTTTCATCATCTGATTTCAAAATAGTTGAGTTCCGACTAATAATTTAATAATTGGGTGCAGAAAAACCGCAGGCAAAGGCGATGGTGGTTCTTTTGAGGACATCTATATATATTGTATTCTGTAACACATAAACTATATTTTCCTGGCTCGGCTTATCCCAAGGTTCCGTTAAGTATTTGTATTGTAAGCCTTTTTTTATGTTAGTACTATAGGGGGATAAATTATGTATGATCTCCAACTCTTGAATTTGTAGTTTCAGACAATAAAGGGATGCTTATTACTTTCTTCCCAAACAGGGGATAATGACTACACTCCAACATTTCTGTTACATACCTCTTCCAAAATCCTATAATTATGTCATTTTAAAACTAAATAAACTATATAGTAATAATTTTATAAATGATGATTAACAAAAAGATTACAGTAAATGACATAAATGATTATTCATATTTTTAAAAATCTAATAATACTTTGTTAATTTTGAAATGACTAATATGGGTATATTACTTAAAAAATGAGAAATCCTCTGAAGGTAGCACTTATAATAACCATGACTGCTGCAATCAAGACACTTGAAAGATGGGTTGCGGCAGGTGCTGCTGATTTCCACTGTGGTGGTTTATTAACATTCACTGGATCACTTCTGATGATTGAAGCATCACAGTCCTTCCCCGGAATTGGTGATTCTGTTACTGGTGGAGGATCAAAGCCTTCTAAGGGCCTATCCTCAGGCTCTGCCACTGGCGGGTCATAGTCAGCAGGCGGAGTGTTCAAGCAACCTTGTTGTGCGGTAGCATTGGATGAAGGTGCAGAGGACACATCAGGCGGAGAAACTAGAGGATCAATAGCTTTAGGGGGTGCAGCCAAGGAAGGTTGCTGGTCGGATGGTGGTGAAGGACAGCCCTTGGGTGGCAGGGTACTGTTTTCGTTTCTCGTGGTGAGAACAACAACAGTAACTTTTTGTCCTTTGAGGCAACATTCTTGATTCCCAGAAATGAAGTAAAAAGGACCTGATCTGTCCAACTTGAAAACTGAATTTCCATCGTCCATTTTTTTGATGGGGTTTTGGGTATTACATTTTTCATAATCATCCTGCCCCTTCACCTCCAATACAGTATCCTGTCCTTCATCATACCTGAATACTGTAGGTACGTGCACATGCAAAATCTAATTTCGTTAAGGATTACATTTGCAAACAAGAGAAATAAGTTAACATTAATGAATTTAATTTAATTGAATAAGAGATAGTTAAGGAACAACCTTGCTCCAGAATTACATCATAGAAAAATATAACTTTGATGGTCTTTTAGAAGTTAGAACGATTAAACACAAATATGTCCGAATAGTTGGGGAGTGTATGTTCGAACAACCTTGCTCCAGAATTACATCATAGAAAAATATAACTTTGATGGTCTTTTAGAAGTTAGAACGATTAAACACAAATATGTCCGAATAGTTGGGGAGTGTATGTTCATTGCTATACAGTAGTAGTTCATTGATGAATTTGTCATAACATCATAACCTTTTTGTATAATTGTTTCAAAGAAAAGTTTATGGGCAAGTATACGGGTGAACATGGTCTTGGGACCGGATCGGACTAGGATTAGCTATTTTCAAACCGGGACGAAAAAAAAAAATTTATGGATAAGAATATGACTAATGTTACTATGTTAGAATGTGCACAATTCCATGGTCTTTTTTTTAAAAAGACCATAGTTAAAAATAATTATAATCACTAAAAGTTACGTAGTATTCCATATTATATAGTCACTTGTCACTTCCAAAACGCCAAATATTTTACAAGCAAAACACTGCAAAAAGCAACGTATTGAGGCTGAAATGCCGAATACCAAACGTAGCCATACATAGAGGGCGTTTGGTTAGTATCAAGAACAAATAAATTAAAAGCTATAATGAAATGATGGAAGAAAGAAACATACCTAGAGAGTCATTAACTTGAAATCTCATACGATTAGCCCAATGGTCATAACTTTCAGATGGGTTTAAAACCCACCCGTCGGAGCCACCAACATCAAATTCCAAAGCATCACAGGGAAATAGCAACATTAAAGCAGAGACAAGGAAAACAAAATTCCTTGAGAAATAAAAATAACAATAATCACAATAGTGTTTTTCTTCACCCATAGTTTTTATATGTTGCCCCTTTAGCTTAATTAGCTAGCTAGGTTTGTGACTCGTGAAGGAGATATATATGTGTTTGCACAGATATGGTGTTTAGTGAATATTTCACACCGTCACCTTATTAATAACAATAATGTATAGTAATTGTTTTACTTATCAATAACTTTGTCTTAATTGGCAGGAGAAAACAACATTTGACCGGCAAAAATGTAGTGAAAAAGTTAAAGTGAGAATGGAAATATTGAATGCACAAGAGCTTGAATGAGGAGGTTAGAACTAGCTTTAAAGAGGGGAGAAGTAGAAACTGAAGCCATTAGTGTTTATATTGTGATAGTCGAAACGGAAATTACATGGAGGTTACTGTTGGAAGATTAAAAAATATATTCAGAAGATGATAATACAATGGGAAATTTCTCAAAATAATGCGTCTTCTTTGAATATGATGAGTACTATATTTTGAAGGTTTTTGTAGAATATCATTAAAATAAAATTTATGGATTAGAATTTGATTTGACTAATGTTAGTATGTGCACAATCCCATATGGTCATAATTAACAATTAAAAATTAAGCATAACTATAATCACTAAAAATTACATAATTATTTCTTATGTCATTCTGAATTGACTCTCATATTTTTACATTATAGAATGATAAGTCGACAATATTAATGTCGTCATATTGCACTATTGTTCAAACATGGTTTTATTTATTTTTATTAAAAGGGAAACTATATTAAATCATATGAAGTATTAGTTTCTTAAATAAATTCAACATTCACTTTTCGCGTTTAACCATGTACAACTTTGATAAATAATACTACGTATATTTATTTTTTCTTTGTAAAAAATAAAAAAAGACTTTTTTGTCTTAAATAGGACTAAATTATGACCAAAATTCTTAAATGGGAGTTAATGATTTATTTTACCTAAATGGGACTCCTTGTTACAGATTTGCCCCTGCTATAATACCTAAATTATGACCAAAATTCTTAAACCATCGGCCCATCTCCTTTTCCCCATCCGCATCTTACTCGATTGGCATCTTCCCCATTCGTATCTTCTTTTCCGCATCGGCAGCTCCTCTCCCATGGAGTGACCGATTCTCTTCCTCGCGCCATGCTCCGGCCAGTGTATCTACAAGTAATCCCTTCCTCCTTCTCTTTCTCTTTCTTCTTCTCTTCTTCTTCTCCTTTTTCCTCCTAATCCTCTATTCTCTGCTCCTCTTGCATTTATTGTTATTTTCTGTTAATTCATTCGAATGTTTATTTGATTCTTAAAGGGAAAGTTTATTTTTGATCTGAAAATTTTGAAATCAAAACATTTGGGGATGAATTTTCAAGGCTCTGGTTCAAAAAATTTCAGATCTAAATTTTATTATTGTGTATTTTTATCAACTTGTACAAAATGCCACATTAATGGCAATTTTTTATGGAGATGGAAATATGGCATCTTTGAAAATGCCAAATTTTTGACATTTTCACAAATTGTGGCATTTTATGGCATTGAATTGAATTTGGACAACATTACTTCTTCATTTTTCTTCTCCTATTTCACTTTTTGTACTCTACAATCTGAAAATGCCATAATTTATAATCTGAAAATTCCATTTGTTTATATGTAGAAATGCCATTTTGTTGTCATTATTGTTATCATAATTGCATTTTCTTCCTCATATTACTACATTCAAATGAGGTAGCAGTGACTAAGAAGATGCCAACATCACAGTAGGACGGGGTCAGTCGCCTCACCGAAGGTGTGCATCGGCAATCTCGACGGCAACTGCGGTGGCGGTCTCAATTGGCTGCGGCAGCGGTTTCGACACCAGCGGCAGTAGAGGGAAGGTGCTGGCGGTGTCACAGTGTGGAGTGTGGAGTTCGCATCTGGAATGAGGCGGTGCATGTGCTGAAGGTCGGTTTGGAGTTAGCATCGTTGAATGAACTGAGGCGGTGGGGAGAGGGTTTTATTTTTTTTATTTGACCCTTAATTTCATTAAGGGCAGTTTTGTCCAATCAGTCCATTTTCGGTCCTATTAATTATGAGAGTCCTACTTGTGCACTTCAACATTGATTTAGTCCCATTTAGGGAATTATCCCATAAAAAAACCAGATTTTGAAAATTTAAAACTAGACAAATTTTAACATTATCTTTGAAAAAATAAGCTATCAATGCATTAATAAATAAAACGCCGTTAAAATAAAATATGTGAATTATATAAAATTAAACATGTTTTACTTATTCAAGAACGGATGAAACATAAAAATAGACATACGTTTTGATATATTAAAATTTTTAAAATATTTACGTGCAAATCGAAATGCACATTTGGATGCGAATTCATCGAACAATGCATGTCTGTCATATGTTTCAGTTTTAATTAAAGTTTAACAAGAGTTAAACTATGATATTCGATACAGCACTAATTAAACTCAACTTTAGTTACTAGTCACAATTAATGAAAACCATTCATCTATCTGAACGTTTCAGAACTATATATATTGAGGTTAAATTAAAGTACTCAATATTTAATATTTAGAAATTCAACTTTTACCACGACACTCTTTAATTTATTTATTTTTAACCCAAATAAATATCTCTCAAAAGTACTTATATACAGTATTATTTATCATCACAATTCTCAAAAGTGATTTTAAAGTAAATGTTCTGAGTTTTTTTCTGTTCTCAAACCACAATTCCAAAGTGAACCTAAACAATACTCCGTGCGACCGTGCTAAATAGGTAAACAATGTTTCACTAATCTTTACTTATTTAATATAAGTTAGCGTGGGATCGGTTCGGTTGTGGTTAAAATTCGATAGAATCATATTAACAATTGTATGGGCCAGGTTTATTTCAAAAAAAAATTGTATGGGCCGTGTTAAATTTGGTTTGGTTCTAGTAAAAAATGTATTTATTGTTCTAGTTAAATTTGGTTCAATTCTTACATTTTTTGGTTCATTATAAAAATTATTATATTCCAAAAATGAATACATTTTACCTTCAGTTACATAAAATATTCAAATTCGAAATCATGAAAATAATTGACGAAGTTATGACCATCAAATTATCTTGCATCATATTGCAATGTTCAAATATCACAAAAATATCCAAGTGTAAACATTAAATATAAACATAAAAATAAAAAACATAAACGTTTAAAATATAATTGGCATCAACTGCCTAGCAAAAAAGTTTAATGTATAGTTCCAAAGACACATCCAGTAGCAGTCTCGCTGATAGTTCAACCCCAAAATAATGTTCTTATAATCGAATTTCACTATAAGTAAAAAGTATGTGGTAATAAATTGACTGGTAATATTAGTAATTTACTATAAACACATAACAATGTTATCATCAGCAACATTAACTCGATCATTTTTTAGGTGGAATCAAAATAACAAATACAATTACAAACGAACAATAAATATAAAAGCGATCTGAAGTAGTAAAATAACAACTACTCGAATTGGTCTAGTCCATAATATATAAGGTATATTATGTAAGACAAATATTCTTATCAAGAATTTTTTGATCGGAACACTTTCTGTTTTCCTCAATTTGAGGCGCTTCTAGGTAGAATTTTTTGTGAAACATTGTGAGGATGCCACCCTGCTTATGTAAGACAAATATTCTTATCACGAATCCCCATGTCTTCTGTTTCCTCGGCCGACCACCCTGCTCTACGTCCGGAACCGCTAGCTTTCACAAAGGAACCACCTTCATATCTAGCCACCCAACCCCAAGCTCTAATATCACCCGCTTGATTAACAGCACCATCTACATTTATTTTTAGAAATTAGAAGTGCATTCAGAGCTTTATTTTAATAAACTCCTTATATATATATGTATGTATGTATATATTTATTTATTTATTTATTTATTTATTTATTTATTTATTCATTTATTTATTTATTTATTCATTTATTTATTTATTTATTTATTTATTCATTTATTCATTTATTCATTCATTCATTCATTCATTCATTCATTCATTCATTCATTCATTCATTCATTCATTCATTCATTCATTCATTCATTCATTCATTCATTCATTCATTCATTCATTCATTCATTCATTCATTCATTCATTCATTCATTCATTCATTCATTCATTCATTCATTCATTCATTCATTCATTCATTCATTCATTCATTCATTCATTCATTCATTCATTCATTCATTCATTCATTCATTCATTCATTCATTCATTCATTCATTCATTCATTCATTCATTCATTCATTCATTCATTCATTCATTCATTCATTCATTCATTCATTCATTCATTCATTCATTCATTCATTCATTCATTCATTCATTCATTCATTCATTCATTCATTCATTCATTCATTCATTCATTCATTCATTCATTCATTCATTCATTCATTCATTCATTCATTCATTCATTCATTCATTCATTCATTCATTCATTCATTCATTCATTCATTCATTCATTCATTCATTCATTCATTCATTCATTCATTCATTCATTCATTCATTCATTCATTTATTTATTTATTTATTTATTTATTTATTTATTTATTTTATTTATTTATTTATTTATTCTACTGAGTGAGACAATTATAGAAGTAGTTGTATCTATTTAGAACCTAGCGGAGTAGTGGATTTTAGAAGTGCTACTTAAGAAGGCATATTTTCTTATCCCCATTTTTAATTCATCATGTGGATTAAAACTTTATCCGTTTATCGAAGTGTAAGTGATATTTATCTCGGATCATACTTTCTACACTAAATCACATTTTAGATAAAAATTGGATTCTAAGAATATGACCTTTCTGCAAAAAAAGGTACGACCTTACAATATGCTGATAACACACCCACCTTTCATTGAGAGTGAGCAACATTTCTAAAGTCCATATATTAGGTCCTTTCTAGAGCGAATTTGATTGAGCAAATAATCATAAAAACTTTAACCTATTGATTTGTTAGATTACTCTCAAAAGAGTGAAATGTATTATCATCAGGATACCAGAAAAAGGTTAAATTAGAGATTAAAACCAAAGTTTTCAATGTCAAAGAATGTTATCATCATAATTTGTTCATTAGCATCTCAACCTTTTTTTTTAAATGAAGGGAGTAATTACAAAGCTACACCCCACATATTAACAAGAAAAAGGTAGTACTACGTATTTTTTTGAAAAATTTTGTTTGTACACACTGATATAAGAGATAGTTTTGTTTATCAACATTACATATATTTTGGATTTAAAATGGTACCAAATTGTTTGTGGCATAAACAATGAGCATGAACACCTCCGTCATGTACACAAAGCCGCTTCGTATTTTCTTTAGAGATTCATTAAAAAAAGTTATGAAGCCATACACCGTACACGAAAGTACAATTAAATTTTCATCAAGGGATGGAGATTGCTATGTTTTGCTTTCTTTCTCTATATGTCCTACAAGAATACAAGATGATAGTAGTTCTAAACTTCTAATCCATATATATGGAAGCCTCATATTGATTCAAGCATGCAATGCTTTCTCTTCATCAGAGCTAGTTGAGATCTCCACTCTGTCCCACTTAGTGAAGATAGACAGCAACAACAGACCACATGACTGAGAAGCCAGACCACATATCAACCCAATCCACAGCCCCTGTGTCACAATTTTCTCTTCACATTCAGTAAACAATCTCAAACTTTAGCAACTGCAGCAAGCCAGCCCATGTTAACAATGCAGGTATATATGTACAACGACCCCTCGACTCACTGCTGTAGATGGATGAGATTTATCGGGCATTGAAAATTGAATTGCTCGTTGCATCTTAACTCGTTGTATTACAATACTATTACTTGGGGTCAATATGATAGAATGAATAGTCTGACACATCATACAAAGTTTACGATATGATTTGGCATGAATTGTACATTTGATTAGTGTGAAATAACTTAGGATGTGATGATTGAGTAGTACTATTAAACTCATTAGTTAAGTTTTACTATCGATTTTCATGTTTCATAACCTTTTACCTTTATATTTACTAGAAGTGTGGACTGGAAAAAATGTTAGAGAACCCAATTTGAAGGTATCCTTAAAAAATTAGATACAGAACACATTTTCAAGCAAGATGTGTATGATCACTATCACAACTTGATTAGTTACCTTAGCATAGAGATGGAACTTGAAAGCCAATAGTGCTGCAATGGGCAACCCAACGACATAATATGATCCCAAGTTTATGCACACGGCCAAGTGCTGCCATCCGCATCCCCTAGCCACCGCTGCTCATATATCAAAAAACATAAAACAGAACAAACGATTGAACCCGGTTTTCGTAAACCATATAAGTTTCCTCAGAGAAGATCATATATATAATAAAAAAAGGAGATGTATTTCTTCTGACCTGATAAGATTCCTTGGAAAAAATCAAAGATGAATGAGATAACCAGAAAGGGTGTCATTGAACCAAATTTTGATATGACAACAGAACTATTGCTAAAGAGGCCAGCCCAAACATTGCGACCGATGATCAGAGAAAGAGCCGTTGCCGAAGCCAGAATGAAAGACAGCATGAAAGTCACTCTCACCGCATGCTTAGCTCGCTCGGGTTTCCCCGCTCCCAACTCATTGGACACTCTTGTGCTACATTATATATGTTTCAAATATACACTTGATTAAACTTTTGCATCATTGGATGCTGAAAGAAGATTCAAATTGCTTGTATATATGGGTGTGTATGGGGTGGGTAAGGGGGTCGTTAGTGAATTTGTTACCTTGCAGTTGCGTTAAGACCATATGCGATCATGTAGGCAATGGCTTCGGTGTTCACACTGAATTCACAACACAAAAATGAGAAAATTAGTTGATCTTGTTTCTTTTTTTCCAAAAAAAGTGACTATTTCTAAATGAAGTTCAGTCCATTGAAGACATGAAGTCAAAAGGCTCAGCTCATTTAGTCATTTGAGACAAATTTACCCAACCAAAAGAGCTTTCTTATTGGTATAAGAACTTTAGATAATTACTAAAAGTTGCATACTTACCACATTCCAATAAGTGAAGTTGTTATCTGCGAGTTTGGCATAAGGCCTGCCAGCAAGACTAGAACCTCGAAAGCCCAATACTCCACACTGATCACAAAAGACTAAAATTATTATACTCGTACTAGATTACACTAGACTTAAATACTAGATCAGACCGGACTTGGATCATACCATTTGAGATCAGACAAAAAAATTAGTACATGCAAGTCATAACATACGTAAGTAGTTAGACCTTTTTGGGATTTAAAAAAATCAATGACGTTAGTAAAATAAAAATAATGAATACAAATGTTGCATTAAAATGTTTCAAATGTAATGGTGATTATGGTATGTAATCAAATAAGGCCTTTTCACACTTGATTAAACTTTTTTTTTGTACTTCTAAGCTATTATAGTATCTATTCCATGATAAATACCATTGAAAGTTTATATGGAGAAACTAACCACACCATAGCAGCAGAAGGCAAAGCCAGCTTCATAGTACTAAAGAGATGAAGAAATGATTCAGAAGAAAATCCCTCCCATGTATTCTTGAACTTCTCCGAATACAACACATAGAAACTCAACATAAGAAACGATATCCACAACGAAATCGAGGCAGCCAACGGAGCGCCAACGAAACCGAGGCTCGTTAACCGAACCAAAACGTGAGTGAGCCCGATTTGGATAGCCAGTGGCACAATTGAGCTCAAGACCAGAGGCAAAACAACTCTCTGTGTCTGCATAAACCTGAGCAGGTTTTGCAGAAAACCATAGGCGAATAATCCGGGTATGAGAAACTTGAGGTAGAGGCCGGCCAGTTTTGCTATTTCAGGTTCTTGTTTGAGTAGAACTAAGATATGTTCAGAAAACCACCAAATTACAGAAATTGTAACAGAGAAAAGTAGTGATATGATGCAAGAAGTCTGGAGGTAAATCCCCATCATTCTATACATCTTTGCTCCATATCCTTGTCCACATAATGTCTCAAGTGCACCACTTAGTCCTACCTATTACAATGGTAATAATAATTAATTATAATACTTCAGATAATAATAAAAATAATATAATAACAACTGTTCTAGAAATAATAAATGCATGCATGTCTGGTTTGGTGTGATATGGTAGAGTCTCTTTATGTCTAGCCTAATTTTGTTTGATCTCTTTAGATTTAGTTGGTGATTAGTACGTACTCTCTCTAATCTGATCTAATATGTTTTATCTAAGATGCTATCTCTTCGAAGAACAAACATGCTGGGTTTACATGTATTAATATTGAGAGCCATCTAATAAAGTTGAGAGGCCTTGTTCCAAAGATAACTTTGAGGCCCCAAACAGAAATCAGAAAATAAAAAATATTGTCACTATTCATTAATCTAAGAAATTGGATGCTGAATAATAAAAACACCCTAATAATTAATTACCAAATATACTCATTGATTAATTAAAGAGACTCAATAATTACTAAAAAGTATTCATAACAATTATACTGAGTATTTAGTCAGTACAATCAAATCCAAGGAAATGAAAACTAAACTTTAACAATTTAGTGTTTCAAATATTCACTTGAAAATTTAGTCATGTAACTATCGATTGTTATTGTTATTGGTCTGGTAACTTTAATCACTTACAAATTTGGTCTTGCACCTAATAAATCATTGTAATTTAAGCACTTTTTCACCGGAAAGTACACTTTCCAGCAAAAAAATCCGACGCACGTGACATCTTTTCCGGTATATTGTCGCCGAAAAGTGTTCCTTTCAGGTGAAAAGTCTTTAAATCGCAAATATTAATTAATTACATAACCAAATTTGCAAGTCACTAAGTTACAGATGAAAACGGTCGAAAGTTACGAGACGAAAATTGCAAATTTCCCATCTGATAACAATAGAGGGAAGGTTTTTTTTTTCCTTTTTTTTTAAATAAAAAAAAATTTAAAGAAATATGAAAAAGGTACAAAGCAAAGAGGAAAAAGAAAAGAAAAAAGAGGACAACAAAAATAAAGCATGAGGGTTAGACCGGTAACACGGTTATTACTATTAGAGGGAAGGGTTTTCCTTCTATGAAATACTCCCTCCGTCCCCTTTTAAATGTCCCGGAAGAAGGTGGCACGAGTTTTAAGAAAAGTGGGTTTGTGTGGTTGATATTAATTGATAAAGTAACAATAAAGTAAAAATGATTTTGAGCCACACAAACTTTACCAAATAAGGTATGAGACAATTAAATAGGGACATCCCAATATGATAAAAACTAAAACGGGACATTTAAAAGGGGACGGAGGGAGTACTCCGCAATACCTTTGAGGCTGCAAAACAGTTTGTTGATGAGGTGGCAAATGCTTTTGAGAATCGAGAAAATAGGGCAGACACTAGTGTTTTGGTCTAAACTTTTTTGGAATTTTGAACAAATTGCTTGCTACGCTCAAAAGGGAGAACATCAAATTGATAATATAATCGCGCCTGACTTCATACATATAACCTATTGTCACAATGAAGTCACGCAAGTTGAGAACGAGGCAACAAAGCCGCACAGGCTAGGGGTAGCTTTTTGGGCCGAAAGACATTCTATATAGCTAAAGGGATGTATAGGTTGCTTTTTGGATGGACTTATTTTTCTGTTGGGGTGGAGTTCTCTTGGGATGCATTTCTATTTTTTCCCTTTTCCTACTCTCTTGTAATTCTCTTTTTATTCATAAATTCCAGTGTGCTTAAAAAAAAAAACTCCGCAATACCTACCTAATTTATTGCTTCTTTGTGGAATTGTAAATCTTTTGTAATAATGAATTCAAAAATTCCTTTTGTACACGTTTTTGTACCCATCAGTACACGCATGTGTCTGTGAGAGTTTTTTTTGTCTGTGAAGTGCGGTCCACAGACAAAAGCTGGTTTGTTTTGTCCGTAAAATTTTCCACAGACAAAACAAGCCAACTTATGTCTGTGGACCGCGCTTCACAGACAAAAAAAAACTCTCACAGACACATGCGTGTACTGATGGGTATAAAAACGTGTACACCAAGAATGGTTATAATGAATTATACTAGGGATTACTATGTAAAGCACTACGAAGTACTAACAAGGTTTTAAAAAATGGGACCCCCATTAGTGGTGGGCCCTATTCTACGTAACAAAATGTTGGGATTAACCGGTTAATATCGGGCCCGGTTACTATTACTCCATTCATCCCACAAAATTTTGCCTAAAATAAAATCTATTATTACATCGTTCATCCCACAAAATTTGGTCAATAAAGTAAAATCTAGGGGTGGGCGCGGTCCGAAACGGTTCGGTAAACTAGTAAAACTCGTAATGTGTCCGTTAGATTTTTAACGGTCCGGTTTCAAGGATGGAACCGTTCGGTACCATGCTGTTTCGGAACGGTAGAAAACGGTACGGTACAATGCCAAACACATGCTAAAAAATTTGAACAAATCTTACAAATAGGGCTGAGCAAAACCCGAACCGACCCGCAAAACCCGAAGTTTTTTTCGGATAATATCCGAACCGAAATGGATATCCGACCCGAAAAACCTGAATCCGAAAATCCGATTAGTATTGGGCCGAGATTGGGTGGCGGTAGGGTTTGTAAAATCCCAACCCGACCCGCCCGAATATCCGAAATATATTAAATAATTTAGTATGTACTTTGAATATGTTAAATTAATACTTGTGTTCAATTATTTGTGTAATTATTTGTGCAATTTGTGTTAAATTATTTTTGTAATTTGAATGTGTAGTGCACTAGTGTGTACAATTTTTGTCAAAGTGACATTCCAACACTTTAATTATCCAATTATAATGTGTTTTAATATAACCAAAATATTCGAAATATATTAAATTATGTAGTGTGTACTTTGAATATATTAAATTAATACTTGTGTTCAATTATTTGTGTAATTATTTATGCAATTTGTATTAAATTATTTGCGTAATTTGAATGTTTAGTGCACTAGTTTGTAGATTTTTTGTCTAAGTGGCGCATTCAAACACTTTAATTATCCAATTATATATATATTTTTAATATAACCGAAATATCCGAAACCCGATCCGATATCCGATAATATCCGACTTACAAATATCCGAAAACCCCGATTTGAAATATTTAACTTAAAAAACCCGAACGGGTTTAGGGTACGCAGACCCGACCCGCCCGAACCCGACCGATGCTCAGCCCTACTTACAATTAGTAGATATCTTCACACCAACCAACTCACACGAAATGTTGATATAAATACAAGAAATTGCATATGTAGTACTAAAATTCACAAATACACAATAGTGCAACACAACTAAGAAAAAGTATAGCAAAATGATGACGCACAAGATAAATATCATCTTTAAAATACTAAGCTCATGTGAAAATATAAAAAAGAATATCATTAAATTGTTGAATATAATAGAAATCTTCAATGTTCTTCTTCTTCATTCTAGGTTAAATATTCTATGCAGTTCTAATTTAATTTATAGTTGAAGCTTGAGAGTTAAGATTAAAACCATATTAATTAAGTTATAAAATTGCGCAAACATGATACTACAAAAAGTCATGTACATTACATTACTATAAATGAATAATCCTTAATGATTTATAAAATTTTAATAATCTTTCAAGACATATCAAAATATAACATAAATTATCTAAAAAGAAAGAATAACAATATATATATATATATATATATATATATATATATATATAGAGAGAGAGAGAGAGAGAGAGAGAGAGAGAGAGAGAGAGGAAAGTTCATGTCAGGACCTCCAAAAATGGACCTCCGTACGGACCTCGGCGTTTGGGTTGGCCCCTTCCCGGTGGAATTTTTTGATGAAAATTTTTGAGCATTTTCTTCATCAAGTCTAGTTTATCCGTACCAAATTTCAGCTAAAATTTCCACCGGGAAGGCAGTCAAATGAGTTTTGGAAGTTAACTGCATTTTATATGTATATAAAGTGCGCAGGTAAATTCCAAAAATCATTTGACTGCCTTCCCGATTGAATTTTAGCTGAAATTTGGTATGAATAAACTGGACTTGATGAAGAACATGTTCAAAAAATTTCATAAAAAAATTCCACCGGGAAGGGGCCCAAACGTCGAGGTCCGCACAGAGGTCCGTTTCCGGACGGTCCAAACAATACATATTATATATATAATATAAACACACACATTTAGCTAGTTTAGGAGCACATGAATACATATTTGGGCTATAAAATCGTTTGCCTATAAAAGAAATCTATCGGTATAGAAAAATTATAAAAAATTCAAATGCATTATTTTCGAACCGTTCGGTCCGGTATTTTTCGGTTCTCAAAATCTAGGACCGATCCCGTACCCGTTTCAAACGGTTCGGTTTCGGTATGGGACAAAAATCTATAGAACCGTTTAAACACCCGATATTCCGTTCGGTACCATTACGGGACGGCTCGGTACCGGTTCGGTTCGGGTTTTATGTCAACCCCTAGTAAAATCTATGTAGTTGAGATTTGAATACAAAAGAAATAACTTTAATCATATACTACGTGCTTCTTACTTTATATGGAACTAGCAAACTTTTTGAGAAGGCCAAATAAGAAAATTTGGCAATATTTTTTGCGACGGAGGGGGTAAAATGCAATATTTGGAGGAAAAACTCTTTTTTTGAATAGGTTTTATACACTTTTTTTTCTTACTCCAGGGGGCGGGGGGTCTGGAGTAATCAGGACTGACACTCACTTCATTGAGTTTTGAACCCGAGACCTCTCGTAAGGAGAGTGAGTCGGCGACCAGTTGAGCTGGATCTCTTCCTCCGCTTTATACACTTTTTTTGTACACCTATTTTGCTTGTGTATTTGTCTAAAAAAGCAATGAGATTCTACACGGTTTTGCACACGGCCAAAAGTGTACACACCAAAAACCGCTCCTATGAGCTATGAGAGAGGTGACATATATTCTATACGAATATTAGTCAATGCTCTTAAAGAGTTTGGGGATGTATCTGGGCTAGGGGTAAACCATGACAAATCCAACATCTTCGTTGCTGGGGTGAGGGATTTGGAATTGCAAAATATCTTGGACCTTGTAGACTATGGGCAAGGTACTTTCCCGGTTCGATACCTTGGAATCCCCCTTGCACAATACGCACCATTGATTTCCATAATTCAAGACTTCCTTAACACTTGGAATACAAAGACGTTATCCTATGCTGGGAAGATTGAGCTAATTCGATCGGTGATCCAAGGGGTCCAATCGTTTTGGCTCCAAGTCTTTCCGGTTCCTCAAACGATTTTGGATAGGATTGTGTCCATTTGTAGGATTTTTTTGTGGGGTGGGAAATTCGCGAAAGTTGCGTGGGATGATATTTTCCTACCAAAAGCGGAAGGGGGGCTAGGAATACATAATGCTAGAATTTGGAATCACGCCCTCCTCTCACGTGTTATTTGGGACGTGCATAATAAAAAGGATACCTTGTGGGTAAAGTGGGTTAACAGTGTCTATCTTAATGATAGGAGTGTGTGAGATTTTATCCCACACAATCGAGACTCTCAGCTCATGAAGCGGATGAGTCTCATTCGGGACAAATTGAGAGGGTGTTTTAATAATCTGAATGACACCATATTGGGCCTCAATTCGAGGGCCATAAATGGAAAATTAATCTCAGGCAAGGTGTATGACCTATTAAGGGTTAAGGGTGAGACTAGGACTACGATGAGCTTCATTTAGAAATCCTATATCCCCCCAAAATTTTCATTCAATGTATGGTTGGCTCTACGAAACCGGCTTCCTACTCAGGATAGCCTTGGTTATCTACATATTGTGGATAGATGTGACTTATGCAAGGGTGGTTTGGAAACAATACCACACCTTTTCTTCCAATGCCCTTTTACATGTAGGGTATGACAACGAATTAGAGATTGGATGGGACTTGGCCACCAAATGACTACGCTAGCGAGCTCGGTCAAATGGGTACTAAAGACGCACAAAGGCTCGAAAGTAAAGGGCAAAGCGGTGAGATTGACATTTTGTGCCTCGGTATACTACATCTGGAGAGCAAGGAACGAGGCTAGGTTTGATGAAGTAACAAAAAATGAGGAAGACATTGTTGCTAAGATCAAGATTGTGGTTTATAGGATACTCTTTAGTATCTACCCGCAAGAGTTGATCAAGTTCTGAGGTGAAGGCCGCGACATGGATATTATGGATGCCGTGGTATGGATAGATTGCTACATGACTGTTTGGTGCGACTAGGCATGGATATCTTAGATATCGTGGCTTGGGCACTCAAAACACCGTGGCATGGACATCATGGATGCCGTGGCATGGAGCATGGTCTTGGATTTCAGGGTTTGTGCATGTTGCAACACATTTGTACTTTGTTTTGATTTTTAGCCTATGGTCTGTGTGCGTGCATGTGCAGCACCGATGTATTTTTTGAACCTCTTGATGGGCCAGGTTTTATACCTGGTTATTTTGGCATAGAATAAATCGAATAAATACCTCCTTTCACCCTCAAATTATGTGGGGGTGGAGGAGGTTTTAGGAGATCTAGGATATGTGCTGTATTGTTTTTCTGGGTGTTAATATATATTTACATTTCATCTAAAAAACAAAAACCGCTCCTATTTCAATTCTATACCTAGATTACTGTAAGGTGTTTGACAATTAACGGAGAGTGAACCGTTAGCCAATGTAATGTGGGATAATAAAAGGAGTGTTTTTAAATTTGTATAAATGTTCTATATAAAACAAAAACATGTGATCAATGTGATAGTCTACATTTGGCCATAACTGTAACATAAAGTTCTTAATAGTTCTTCGAAATGCTCTTTAATATAGAACAATAGTTTATTTCTGGCATGGCAAGCTGAATTGGATAATGGAATTGAATTGCTATTTTTGAAATTATAAGAAATATGTAGAGTTTGTGTTTTCACAAATTCAATAACCAATTTGCTTCTTTTGTGCCGTTTAGCTTTCTATGTATGACGCTCCATCCGTAAATTGTTCCAATCTGTGCTAATTTTGGACGTCAATCTAAAAATTGTGCTATACGCTACGCACAACATAACGAAAATCTGTTAAAACTTAAAAGTCGAATTTCAGTGCGAGTTTACGCCTAGCTCTTAATAGGCCTTCTAATTCGGTCTATCGATCTTAGCTTCACAAAACAAATGTGACTTCTTTGTTGTTACAAAATCAATACGTGATGATATTAAATACGTAGTCCTCTCTTAGTCTCGCATCACGTTTGGTAAAGTTTTGTAATTCTAAACCGGGCATCCTCATCTATAGGATTATTTTGATGATGTGGATGATATTTTTTGAGATTATAATTGAGATTATTTGATAAAAAATTGGGATCAAATTCTAAATCTGGATTATTTGAAGATTATTTTAAACTTTTAGACTACTTTCCCAGTTTTCTTGGGATACTCTAAAACCATATACCAACCAACTACTACTTACACGTATATTTCTTTGAGGCATTATGCATGTAATTTGTTTTCTTGAAATTGAGTATATATCTCATAGAAAATCTTGGTAAATTAAGATTATGATTAAGGAAATTAATTGATTTGGAGATTATTTGAGATTTTCTTATGTACAAATGACATGACAGTAATAAATCATAAAAACCTTAAATTTGAGTAAGATCAATGTTGATGCTCTTACTTTATCAATTCAATACCATTTCTCATAAATTCATTTTTCTTAATAACTATGCGACTTTCTCATATCCCAATGTTAGTGGGACAAAGCAGTATTCACCTTCGTATGTCCCAATATCAATGTGACAGTGGTAGTATTGATTATGCTTGTTTAGAAAATAATATAAATATTAGACTAGTTATCTTTGGACGATATAAAAAACAATTATTATTACATTCACATATCGCAGTTTAAATATGAACTTATGCAAAAATGTTTATATCCTTTTGAATATTAAAAAATGTTTGCAGTATATTCGTTAAGACTTGGTGTTCCATTCTAAAAGATTAACCTTTTGAATATTAAAAAATGTTTATATTAAAAAATGTTTAGAATATATTTGTTAAGACTTGGTGTTCTATTCTAAAAGATCAACGTCATAATAGGATATGAGGAGTAACTCAGATCTTAATATATTGTTTAATTCTTTCATAAATATCCGGTGTGCGACTTTAACATGATCCAAAAGTATGATCTATTTAGTCACATTAAAAATATAAAACTTCCCCATTTAGAAATAAATGATTGAAAAACATTAGTCCTATTTAATAAATTCTCTAAAATTTTGAATAGAGTCATAAGCACAATCATCATCTTGAACAAAATTAAATGGAAGTGAATGCTAAAAATCATACTAAGTATTTGTTTCTATGCTTAATTATAGTTCTATTAATAATATATGTCGACATACTTCTATAATTTAATATTTATATTTGTATTTTTTTTGCAAAACATTTATATTTGTATTTTAAAAAGCAAGAATTAAACAATGGCAATAATTCATGCAGCAAGAAGCAACTAACCATGAATGAGAGTCCGGAGACGCATGACCACGAGTTAGCGAGGTTCGCGGCGGCGAGCGAAAGCTGGCCGAGGTGGCCGGCGAACATGACGGCGACGAGAGTGATGAAATAGAAAGAGGCGTTGGTGAGAATCATGGGAAGGGCGAACCAAATCTGATTCTTGACTTCTTCCTTGTCCATTACCTTCGTCCACCATCTCTCCTTTCTCGATCTCGACGGCGCCGCTTCTGATGCCGCCGCCGGAGTCGACATCGATCTCTCCCCCGAGGCGAGCTCGTGTTTATAATTACTCCAACTGTCTGCTTTTTATATTCCAACGTAATATGAGGAAGAGAAGGAGAAGGTTAATTAGCAATAGGATTCTCGATAACTTAACGTAATATGGATCTATATATTCACGCATTGGGCTTTTCTAGTAATGGCTTGACGTGGTTTTGAGTGTTATATGAGATCACAAATTAGGACCCTCTTTTTAAGAGCTACGTACAAGGGAAAACTTTACTCGAAGTCTCGAACTACAAGAGTTCGAGACATTTTTTAATTTTTTTTATCGGGTTTGATATATTTAAGTCTGATCTGATTTATGTGTATTCTACAACTGTAAAAGTGTGGTCTGGATTGTTTAAGACTTTAAATGTGATGTGATCTACATAAATCAGATATGATATGGTTTGGTTTGCAAATTGCAACTAAAATAAGTTTAATTAAAAACATCACGAGTCTCACATTAAATCAGACTTAAACAAACGAAAATAGATCAAACCACATCGATCCAGACTAGACTTTGACTATCATATTATACTAGAATAGAAAAAGAAAAAAAATCACTGCAATTAAAAATCTTCCAAATCCAATTCCAAGTCCGATTCAAAAAGTCCATTTTAAGAGGTTTACAACAAAATAACAAAAATTGTTATATCTTAGGAAAAAAATTGAAAAGTCACACTGAAATTATGTGATTCCGGTTGCCAAACATTTAGGATGTTTTCATTTGGACTGAAATTTACTAGTCTGGTCTAGTCTGGTCTATTTAAATCTGGTCTGGTCTGATCCGGTCTGCTCTGTTCTGTTTAAGTCTGATCTGATCTGAAGTAGTCTTGTCTGGTCGGGTAAGTGTCTGATCTCTGTATATATTATAAATGTCCAAGTTTGGTTTGGTTTGTTTAAGTATGATATGGTCTGATTTTATCTATTTAAATCTGATTTGGTTTGGTCTGATCTGGTTTGACTCTGTTTATCACTTTTTTGATGTAGATAATTTGCCAAATAAGGAAAGTATTGAAGTGTGAAGTTAATTTTGGGACATCCATTTAAGGAAAGTGGGAAGTTGTTTTCGGGACGGAGGGAGTACAATATTAATGGGGTATGTAGAAACTTTGATAGGAGCTGAGTAATAGAGTTAACAAACGGGCTGGGAGTGTAATGTCAAACTATGATGCACAGATACTTCACCCTGATGCCGTATCCACGTATTCATATGTATCTGATACCGATATTTATCGATACGCGTCATGTATGTATTGGGTCCGTATTCGTAATTTAATAAAAGTATTGGACTTATTTTAAAAAATATGGATACTTTCGATACCTGTATCCGTGAACCGATATGTGTATCTAACCCTATAACCCCGACTGCATACATGACATGATGGAAATTTAGTAGCCGCTCAAGCGACCACAAGATGTGGAACATTAGTAAAGATGATTTCGGGAGTATAGAAAACATTGAAATGCTATAATTTGTCAATTTGTGGCTTGATGAACATTAATTGAAAGCAGTCTTGTAAAAAGACTTAAATGTAAATGCAAATAGAGAACCAAAAATATTATTTGAATTTAAATCGTAATATTAGTACTTTAGCTTTTTTACTCTAATCTTTGAAATTTTATTATAACTGTTAAGTTTTGGCACTGATATTATTTTATTTATGAACCTCTGAATTATATATATTAGCAAATTATACTCTATATTATTATTATTATTTATAAATATACCCCAGTACCCGTATCTTATAATTTTTGAAGTTGCCGTATCACCGTACCCGTATTCGCCTATCGGCGTATGGGCGTATCCGTATCCGTACAACATAGATGTCAAACTCTCACCAGGTTGTCATAAAATATGTTTTTTTAGATAAAAATTTAGAGTTTTTTCCTAAAATAAGACTAAATAAAAAACAATCACGAAATTGTGGTCAGGTTAAAAATATGAAAGAATTCCAAATATATAATCAAAATAAAAGTAGTGGACAAAAATGTGGCTTTGCCGCTTTAATTTGGTAACCTTAGTGACTATATATAATTGTATTCAAATATCATTGTGACTATAAAATATAAACATAGTAACTTATCTTTACATTTTGTCTATAAAAAGTTCATTATTAGTACGTAATACTAGTAATATTTTAGGAAAAATTTCGAGAGGTTCTCTTAAAACCTCACCGCTCGCATCTTGATGTACTACGTATACGTTTCTAGACTCTATTTAAATCAAACATTAGAAGACTCAATTGATCACTAGATATAATATGAAGATGTAGCCAAATTTGCATGCACTTCGAGACACACATGAAGCAATTCATCAAAAGCAGTGACAGACATGTCACGTGGAAGCGGTGCTGCTCGCTACTTGCTAGCTTACAATTCTCAAAAGTATGCCTTGTTTTATTGGATAGATTTGGTGGTCAGGAAGAAGATAAAAGAGGGTAGGCCAAAATGCCAAATCGTTCTGCTTTGAAAGTTGGAGAGTTGGAGTTGTCCCTTTTACCACTCGAAATGTAAAATCAATACATATACCAATTGCACAATTTGGAGGTAGAAAAGATTTCTCCACTACACACTACATACATATAAAGAAAATAGAAACTACCACATAGTATATTGTTTGCAAGCAAATTATGACAAACAAAAGGAGATCAGAGTACTTGGATTTTGTGTATAAGAGCCGTTTGTAACATTCAAATCCGTTGAATGTGCTGAATTTGAATGGTCAAAGCTATCACTAAATTGGAAGTCTCCCTCCAAATGATGTCAAAATCCCAAACTTCTTAGTTCTTACAAATGTATTTATCAGATTCATCTCAAGAAATTTCGCAGCGAATCTCGGCCGTGAGGTTAGTAAATATATGCATTCTCGAAGTAATAAATGCGTACATGTAATCGAGTATAAATATTGAAATTGATACTTATGTACATTCGTATTACGAAATTTTTAAGGGAAAAGTACGGAAAAGATACTTGTGGTTGGGCCCGTTTTCAGATAGGGTCATGTGTTTCGTTTTTTTATCAAAGTGGTTCATGCGTTTGAATTCCGTTATCACAAGAGGGTCACAACGTTAAAAACGTCTGAAAAAGATCGTTAAAAGTAACTTCGATTTTCCAAAGTGCCCGGAAAATTATAAGAAAAATACCGAAAGGTGCGCCTCGTCAAGATGACCTCCAAACCACCTTCGCCTTGGATTTTTCATATTTGTTTGAATTATTTTTTTTAAAAATGATTTCGCTAATATCACTTTTCCTGTGGACTTTCCGATGACAGGGGTGGCTGAAAACAAAAAACAAAAGATGGCCTAGCGATCGTCTTATTGAGGCTCACCTTCCGGTATTTTTCTTTTAATTTTTCGGACACTTTTGAAAATCGGAGTTACTTTTAACGGAATTCAAACACATGAACCACTTTGATAAACAATGAAACACATGACCCTATCTGAAAATGGGCTCAACCACAAGTACCTTTTCCGTACTTTTCCCAATTTTTAAATAGAGAAACTAAATAAAATCTATAGCTAAAGTACTACATTGTGAAAATAGAAAAATATGAATTACAATTAGAGGTACTATTTATTTACTTTACTAATAAAAAATACTTAGTACAATTACATGCACATATAAGAATACTTTATAAATATATGTAAAAATAGTGTATTATTTAAATAATAACATTAGATACTTACAAATTTATGCAATTTATTTTTTCATTAATAATATTAAGTGGTACAATGCAATATTAATTGCATTCAAATATTTGATTACACTACGATAAAAAAATTGATTACACTATTATTGCTTCACAGGAAAGAGAGTGGCACAACATTGTATGATACACTGGTGCGCGATATGAGAGATATGCTTGATACACACAACGTCCATATCAAATCTTTCCGGATGGCAAGAGATAGGTTCAATGAATCTAACTCCACGACACTAAAAATGAGGCTAATAGGAAAGAGAGAGACAGAAGTGCGGACGTATAATACTCCCACTGTTTCTGAAGTGGTAGCGCTTATTGAGGGAGACTTCCACGTGGACAAAGCAGAGCGAGATGAGGTTGTTCAAACAAAGGGTGGAGCTTTTCAGTTCATGACGGAGTTAAACCCTTCATTTATGGGGTTTCAATATCCATTATTATTTCCGTACGGCCAAGATGGATTCAGAGAGGATGTTAGATTGACCCACGTGAACGATGAGACGGAGCGAAGAAGGAACCATGTCACTCAAAAATGGTTCTTTTCATATAGACTGCAAGATCGAAAGAATGAATCATCATACATACTACGAGCAAAACGCTTATTTCAACAATTTCTAGTGGATGGATATACAATGATGGAATCCTCTCGATTGCAATATATTCGTCAGCATCAGAAGAAGTTGAGAAGTGACTTATACAGTGGCTTGGCTGATGCAGTTGGTCGGGGTGAGACTAATGCATCAAGGGTGGGCCAACTCATTGTGCTACCTAATTCTTTCACAGGGAGTGCACGTTATATGATGCAAAATTATCAAGACCGATGGCCATTTGTAGATAGGCATGATATCCGCAGTTGTTCATAACATTCACATGTAATCCTAAGTGGCCAGATATTGTGCGCTTCGTTAGTGACAGAGGTTTGAATCCAGAAGACATGTCAGACATCCTTTGTAGGATATTTAAAATGAAGCTGGACCTCCTAATAAAAGATTTGAAGCACAATAAGATATTTGGCGACGTCAAAGCAGGTAATAATTATAACATTTTACAACGTCTTACAGATTACCATTTTTCATTTACTACAACCAACTCAACTTTTAAATGTAAACATGTATTACTTTTAACAATTTCGATATTACATTTGTCAATTTAATTCAATATTGGTGTGTAATTTCGATATTAAATGTAAACATGTAAACATGTATTACTTTTAAAATGTAATAAATACTCTTTTCAAAGCATGTGTTATAGTAGTTTATAAATTCAAACTGCAAGACAAAAAATATACATGTGAATAGTTGCTATGTTTCATTTATAATTGAAATTTAACAAACATTTTTTCGATGCAGTTGTCTACACTATTGAATTTCAAAAGCGCGGTTTACCTCATGCCCATATAGTCCTATGGGTTACTCAGAAAGGCAGGAGAGTATAGATTGACGAGATTATATCATTGAAGATACCTGATGACCTGGACTATTATAACGCAGTCAAAGAACTTATGATGCACGATCCCTATGGTGCAGCAAACAAGTCAGTGCCACGCATGGACAAAAATGTTTGAACAAAACACTTTACGAAACGCTTTGTTCAGCAAACAACCATTGATGGGGATGGTTATCCAATTTATAGACGACGAGATGATGGGAGACGAGTTACCAAGGGTGATGTGGATCTGGACAATAGACATGTGGTTGCGCATAATTGTACATTGCTGCTCAAATATGGTGCACACATAAATGTTGAGTGGTATAATCAAACAAGGTCGGTCAAGTATCTTTTCAAGTACATAAATAAGGGCGACGATCGTATCACAGTAGAATTTTCCGAAGCAGTGGATCACTCCAAACAACAACAAGTTGATGAGATTAAAATGTACTACGATTGTCGCTACATCTTAGCATGTGAGGCTGCATGGAGAATATTTGGGTATTCTATCCATTACAAGGATGTGTCGGTAGAACGTCTCAGTTTTCACTTTCCAGACGAGCAACCAATATACTACCACCCTAATGAGCCGATGGAATCTGTTATTGGAAAAAGCACAGTTCGGGACACAAAATTCTTGGCTTGGATGAAGGCAAATGAAAAATATCCAGAGGCACGAGAGTTGACATATGTTGAATTTTCAACCAAGTTTACTTGGGAACAATCAACCAGAGAGTGGATGCCAAGGAAGTGGATGCCAAGGAAAAAGGGCTTCTCAATTGGTCGTGTGTTTTTTGTACGTCCTGGGGCAGGGAAAAAATTCTATTTGAGGACGCTACTGAATGTGGTTAAAGGTGCTACATCCTTTGAAGAGTTGCGCACTTATAATGGGACATTATTTCTCAGTTTTAGGGATGTTTGCTATGCCCGTGGGTTGCTAAAGGATGATAATGAATATATAGATGTGATCACTGAGGCAAGTCATTGGGCATCAGCATATGCACTGCGTAATTTGTTTGTTACTCTGCTGCTGTCGGATGTGTTGTCAAAGCCACAATTGATATGTGAGAAGTGCTGGCAATACTTTTCAGAGGACATACTCTACAACATTAGAAGAAACCTCAATGACCCTGGTATGTTACTAAACCGACTATTCAATTTTGACTAAGTTTACATGCATGAGTTTTTATCATATACTCTCTTCGTCCCGCTATTAACTTCCTACTTTGACCTACACACATATTTAGGAAAAAATTGACTTTACTATTTAGACACTGTTTGACACTGTTTAAACACTGTTTGGCACTGTTTAGACATTGTTTTGCACTGTTTGACACTGTTTTGATGTAGGATAACTTTCCATTTAGGGAAATGAGAAGATGATTTTGGGACGGCCCAAAAAGGAAAGCAGGAAATTAATAGCGGGACGGAGGGAGTATATTACTAATATTTGTAATAAAAATATGTATATAGATTACAAATTTTAATTAATATTTTATTCTTATAATAGATTTTAGTCTATTAGGATGAAAATTCTTCACATATTTTTATAGACTGCAATTTACACCCTGTTTTCATACATTAAATATGAAAATAATTCTATCAAAGCAGCTATATTTTACTTTGATGCATTAAAAGGAATGAACTAAAATGGAATACATATTTTATTTATTAAATGTTTATGGATTGTTTAAATAAATACTTAAATGACATAAAACATTTATTACAATGAGATATAATATGACCTAGAGTATTAGGATGTTTTTACTTGCACTTACTTCATTCCCAGAACAGATCAAAGCAATCCACACTTCAATTAGTTGATTCAATTCTAACTGAGTTTCCGTGCATGAGTTTTTATCATATTACAAATATAAACAATAAAATATATGTATGTAGTGTTGGAAATATGAAATCTGAAATTTCTGGCATAGATGTCAATACTATTGTAGAATTTCGTGATGCTACTTTCTTTGAAGATGTTTTTCCAATGAAAACGGGTGTGCCCCAAAATACTTCTTTTGAAAATCAAGAAACTACATTTAATTCAATTCCTGATCAAGTGGAAAAGATGACAAATGTGGGGGTAGAATCTGGTAGTTCTAGTCATATTGATTTTGAATCAAATGATCTAGATGAACCGAGAAGGAGCAAACGAGCTAGAATCACTAAGGATTTTGGAAGTGATTTTATCACTTACAATATTGAGGGTGATCCAATTTCCTTCAGAGATGCAATGGCCACGTCTGAGGCCATGTATTGGAAGGATGCCATTAAAAGTGAAATGGACTCCATTGTTCAAAATGGAACATGGGAGCTTGTTGATCTTCCTCCCGGGTGTACTACTATTGGATGTAAATGGATTTTTAAAAAGAAGTTAAAACTAGATGAAACCATTGATAAATATAAGGCCATATTAGTTGCTAAGGGTTACAAGCAAAAAGAAGGTATTGATTTTTTCGATACATATGCTCCGGTTGCAAGAATGACCACAATAAGAATGCTTATAGCAGTGGCATCCCTATATGGTCTTAAAATTCATCAAATGGATGTTAAGACAGCTTTTCTTCATGGTGACCTTGAAGAAGAAATTTATATGGATCAGCCTGAGGGATTTGTGGCAAAAGGCAATGAGAGAAAAGTTTGTAAATTGGTTAAGTCTTTATATGGACTTAAGCAAGCCCCTAAGCAATGGAACGAAAAATTTGATAAAATAATTTCTTCATTTGGATTTACCCTTATAGATGCTGATCAAAGTGTTTATTGTAAATGTAAAGGTGATGTAAGTATTATTTTATGCCTATATGTTGATGATATATTATTATTTGGAACTAATGATAATATTATTTTTGAGACTAAGTCATTCTTAAAAACAAAGTTTGAAATGAAGGATATGGGGGTGGCGGAAGTAATTCTTGGGCTAAAGTTGACTAGATCAACCGAAAGCATTTCTATTTCTCAGTCTCATTATATTGAAAAATTAATTGAGAAATTTGGATTTAAAAATAGTAGAATTGCTAAAACACCCTATGATCCTTCTGTAGCTTTGTATAAAAATGAAAGTGGTGTTCCTGTGTCTCAATTAAAATATTCTCATATGATTGGTAGCTTGGGTTACTTAGCTAACTGTACTAGACCTGATATTGCATTTTCAGTGTCTAAACTTAGTCGGTACACTTGTTGTCCAAACAGAACTCATTGGGAGGCTTTAGATAGAGTATTTAGATACTTGAAAGGAACTATTTCCCTGGGTTTGCATTATGGTAAATATCCTCCTGTTCTTGAAGGATATAGTGATTAGGGGTGGTTCGGTACGGTATACCGAATATTTTAGCTCATACCTTTACCATACTGTAAATTTTCGGTATGCAAAAATACATACCGTTACCATACCGAAATTTCGGTATACCTTGTTTCGGTATACCAAAATTTCGGTACTGTATCGGTAAATTATCATGATTTAACATAACAAATTATTATATGTCAAATAAAATATAGAATATATGTGTTAATAATGATATACTAAGATCATTAATCAACCCCAAAAAAATCATTAATGAAATTAATTCTAAATTACCAGTGATAACCTATTGGTGTTCTATTCAACTTTGAACGAAAAATATTATAAATATATTTAGATATTTCGACACATAATATATGAAGATAACATCACATTCTGCTAAAATAATTTAAACAACATAAATATAATTAAAAAAGACCGCTTGCCAACAAAAAGTATAAATAATTCAAGAAACATGGATATAAAGTCATTTATCCTTCAATTAATGTTGTGTTTCTAGTTATTTTTATAATTTTAAAAAAATTATTGGCTTGGAATTACGGTATGACGGTATACCGGTATACCGTTTATTTTCAAAATATATACCGATACCATACCGAAATAATTCGGTACGGTATCATACCGTACCAAAAGTGTCGGTATACCAACCATTTCGGTAAATTCGGTATTTTTTGATATGGTAAGTCCGGTATACCGAAATTTCGGTATTTTCCCCCACCCCTAATAGTGATGCAAGCTGGATTGCTAAAAACTCCGGGAGTTATGGGTGTACCGGGTATGTGTTTACGTTTGGTGGTGGGGCTGTTGCTTGGAAGTCCACTAAACAAACTGTACTTTCTCGGTCTACTTTTGAGGCTGAATTATGTGCGTTGGATACTACAGGAATTATGGCTGAATGGTTTAAGGGACTAATGTTCGAGTTACCTATATTCAGCAAGCCAATTCCACCTATTTGTTTGCATTGTGATAGTATGAGTACGATTGCAAAAATTAGGAGTACCAAGTATAATCAAAAGACTAGGAGACACATTCAAGTTAGATTAAAAACTATACGGAAACTTGTGTCTCAAGGGGTGTTTGCTGTTGATTTTGTTGGATCCAAAGATAATACAGCGGACCCGTTAACAAAAGGACTTGATTTAAATCAAGTGATAAAATCAAGGTTAGGAATGGGACTGAAACCCAATAATTATTCATCTACGGTAGCAACCCAACCTATATGAGTGGAGATCCCACAAAGTAGGTTCAATGCGGTATAAACAAATCGTAGAGTGAATTGTGCATCTCATTAAAATAATCTTATGAGTTCTTTTCCTTGATAAGCCTTAGAGATGCTGAAATTGCTAAGTTAGTAAGAGTTAAAGACTCTGAATGTGATCAAGCTTTAATAGCGGGGTGTTAGCAATGCACCCTTGGAGATGCCCAACTATGAGAATGTTATTGTGTGGCCGCAATAAGAGAATAAGGGTTAATTCTTGATGACATTCTTGAGACAGGATCAGGACGCATGGCCGTAAAAGCGTCACCCCTATAGATCGTTGCCATTGCCGTTAGTGTGTTGCTTTTATTCCATGCCAACACAATCAAGGTTCGAGTTCAAGAACTCTGTTCACTCAGTTCCTGTGGGGGTTAGGGATAAGAGCTTAGAAGATGGTTCAAACCGGAAGGTACCATATTCGAAAGCACACTATGTGTTTTAAAGTTGAGTCTACAACTATGGATTTGTAGGGGATTGTTGGAAATATGACGAAAAATTATTTTGAGTGGTCTCTTTTTTGGGTCCTAGGATATATTCGTAATATAAAAATATGTAATGGGAGTGACTTATTATCAAAGTACAACTTATACACTTGGATATATTTCATTCGGTGATTAGAATCCATAGTTGTAAAAGTTGTAAAGTGAAATGTCAAAATGGTAAATTATTGTCCTATATCATAAATAGATGGTCTATTAATAAATTATTATGTGATAAGGAATATCATTCAAGTATCACATATGGTAGCTTGAAATATTAGTCCATACGTTCAGGTCTGCTCGGGATGATCTAAAAGTGTGGGAAAATATATCAAGTTAAAAGGCCATTTAATTTGTGGACAACAATTTTGAAATGTTTTATTATCTTTGACCGTAACGATAATAAAATTGATGGCTTTTAAGCTTCATTCGGAAGTTTCAAACATGAATTTGAATTACCGAGGGGGTTGATAATAGCTTGGTCAAGAGTTGTTAAGGATCATTAAAAATTGTGATCAATGAAACAACCGTTACCTCCATTTTGCATGTGTTTATATTGTTGTTCTGATTCCAGAAGTGATATAGTGCGCTGATCAATCTCCAGAGTCCATACGTACAAAGAATAAGCAAAAGCACTCACTGCTAGTTTCTTTTTCTCTTTCCCCAAACGCTTCAACTAAGCAGTAATAGAAAAAGAAGCACTCACCCATTTCATTCTTCTAATCATTTCGTTTCTCTAAAGTGTTGATTGGTTTTGAGTGCAAACCAAAGTTCTATTCGGGTAGCAGTCTTTTATTCTTTCATTCCAAGTTCTATCTCTATAATTGGCAAATTTGGCAACGGTAGAAGGTTTCAGTCAAGGTAGCTACGAGCCTGAAACGTGGTAGGATTATCCTGGGAGCGAACTAGTCAGACCCGTCCGAATAGCTATCGGGATACGGGGGCTATCTTTCTTCAAGGCCAGTCCGTTTTAACGGGCGATCCTGCGATAAGCTTTCTTATCTTTACTATTTTTTCATTTCAATTCATTCTAATTATTATTATTATTTTCTTTTCTTGCATTTGGCGGTTTGTCTGGTGATTTGATTTAAACTCGGGATTTTTATCTGGCTAAACTCGCAATTTTAATATCTTTGAAATAACATGTAGAGTACCAATTGAGCACAGATGAGGTGAAAAAATATTGCTTGATCGAGATTGAGATGTTGTTGAGGAAAAGGTGCAGATCACTGCGAGATTTTGTGGGAATGCCAATGTCACCTGAATCCGATATTCCTTCCATTGAAGACACCATAATTCATGAAGATTTGAAGTATGACAAATGTGCTATGGCTGAGACACATGCAAAATTATTGAAAAACATGAATGAAGAGCAAAGAAGTGTCTACGATAAAATCATGGAATTTGTTGACGGGACGAGTGGAGGTGTCTTCTTTTTGTATGGTCACGATGGCACTGGAAAAACATATGTATGGAAGACTTTATCAGCAGCAATAAGATCACGAGGTCAAATAGTGTTGAACGTTGCATCGAGTGGGATTGCATCACTTCTTCTTCCTGGAGGACGTACTGCGCACTCAAGATTTGCTATTCCACTCAATGTTACTGAAGACTCAACCTGCAATATAAAGTGTGGTAGTCCGTTGGCTAAATTGATTCAAATGGCCAAGTTGATTATTTAGGATGAGGCCCCTATGATACACATGTATGATTTGCCCACAATGAATTTAATTATTATCTATTTCATTAAATTACAATACAATTTTGTTAAAACAAAAAATAGTAGTAATATTTATATTATTATACGTAATAAAATTAGTTTGGTTATTATATTGTTTTTTATCATCATCAACATCATGAATTTCTTCTTAAAGTATTATTATGGATACAACTATTATTAGTATTATTATTTAGTCAAGATTATCTTATTGTTCTAATTCTTAATATTAATTACTAAACTTTAAAATTTTCACTCATAAAGCTAAACAAATTGCGCCAAAAAAGGGTTGTTAAAAAAAGGTTGCAATAGTAACTTTAGTCATGTTAACTTATATTCAATTTTTACAATTTAGTTACAATTGTTGTAACTTTTATTCCTTTTTTAAATATGTTTTAGAAAAAAGTAACATTTTTGAATTAACTACATCTTTTAAGAGATTATATGTAATCATCATTATTGATGCGTTTAAATGGGTCTTAATACTATAAATCTATTGTATTGTTATTACCTTTTTATATAAATTTCAATAGGCATTGCTTTGAAGCTCAAGATAGAAGTATGAGAGATATATTTTCTTGCTCTCATGGTGGCAATCCAAATTTGCCTTTTGGTGGAAAAACGATTGTTTTTTGTGGAGACTTTATACAAGTTTTGCCTGTCTTTCCTAAAGGCACAAGACATGATATTGTTCATGCATCTTTGAATGCATCACATTTGTGGCAGTATTGTACAGTGTTGAAGTTAACAAAAAACATGAGACTCAAGAACTTCACAAATGAATTGGCCAATCCGAGTATTTTGAAGCTTTTTGCCGATTGGATACTGCAAATCAGTGATGGTGTTATGGGAGGGAGCGTTGATGGAGAAGCGGAAATTGATATACCAGAAAATTTTCATGTTCCAGTAATGTCTGATCCCATTGAATCCATTGTCAACGCTACTTATTCAGATTTTTTGAAGAACATGAACAACATCTCATATCTTGAAGGGAGAGCGATTCTTGCATCGACAATTGATGAGGTAGATAAGGTCAATGATTTCATGTTGTTGCATAACAGCTCAGAGGTAAAGACATATTTCAGTTCAGATTCAGTGTGTTCCTCAACCTCAGACAATGAGCTCCTTCAGGAAATTCATTCTCTCGAGTTCCTTAACGGCATAAAGTGTTCTGGTGTTCCAAGTCACGCGTTGAAGCTAAAAGTTAGTGTACCGGTGATGCTCATGAGGAATATAGAGGGCTGGCTTGTGTAATGGCACCCGACTTTTAGTGACAAAACTTGGTAAACATATTATTGAGGATGTTTTTACTAGGACTGTAATCTGTCCCAAACCAGATCAGACCAAACTAAACCAGACCAGACCAGACCAGACCAGACTTGGATAGTTATACAAATACAAAGAGATAAGACTAGACCAGACCAGTTCAGACCAGACCAGACCAGCAAATTACAGTCCAAGTAAAAATATCCTGAGGCACAGATGATGTCTGGAACTAATGCAGGTGAGAAATTTCTTATCCCCGGGATTAGTCTAACCCCGACGGATGTGAGGCTACCTTTCACATTTATGCGTAGGCCCGCAATTCCCCTTGATGGTTAGCTATGCAATGATAATGAACAAGAGCCAAGGACAATCGTTAGAAAATGTGGGCGTTTTTCTACGACGTCCAGTTTTTACGCATGGGTAGTTATATGCCGCAGTTTTGAGGGTTACAAGTCCGTCTGGATTGAAGTTCGTCTATAAAGAAGTCTTCAATTATTTGTAAATTTTGTGCTTATTAAACTTCAAATATTTTATAATATACATTTATTGATGGTTAATCTCATTCCGTGATAAATTATAATAGGGAAAATGGAAACTAATAATCCAATCTTTTAGCGGTCTTCTTAAAATAGTCCCACCTTTTGATTATTCATGAATAATCCAACCTTTGCACCTCATCTTCATTCACTGGTCCCTGACCGGTTGATGACCTACTATTCCAAGTTATTTTCTTATCTTTGCAAACCATTATACCATAAATCTCACCTTTCACAAAGATAATATTTTGCAAAGATAAGAAAATAACTTGGAATAGTAGTTCATCAACCGGTCAGGGACCAGTAAATGAAGATGAGGTGCAAAGGTTGGATTATTCATGAATAATCAAAAGGTGGGACTATTATAAGAAGACCGCTAAAAGGTTGGATTATTAGTTTCCATTTTCTCATTATAATATAATTTTTGATTAGATTTAGAAGTTGAGATTTATAATATTAGTACTTTACACCCCATGCAACAAACGGGTGAAGTACTAGTTAAGACAAACAAAAGGAGATCAGAGCAATCTAGTACTTGAATTTTGTGTATAAGAGCCGTTTGTAACATTCAAATCGGTTGAATGTGCTGAATTTGATTAAATGTTAGCTCAAAAGGCCGAATTGATTGAATGTGCGGAACTATATATGTTAAATTTGTCTTTAAAATCTATTTTCATAAAAAAAATTGAAAAAACTATATATGAACTAGCTAAAATGATAGTTTATAGTAACTTTAATTGATTCAGTCAGAAAAGTAACTTCAACCTTATTTATTTTTATGGAAAACTGTCAATTTGATCCTCGTACTATGACGAAAATGTCAATTAGTTCCTCACACTTTAAACAAAGTCAATCAAATCTTTGAACTTTGATAAATCTTTCAATTCAATTAATTAGCAGGTTATCTGTCGTCTCACCAGGTTACCCGCTGACGTGGCGCACATGAGTCGGTTCACATGTGCGCAAGGTTATTGAAATATGACTGACTAGGCTAGCACGTGTGCGTCATGTCAGTAAAGTCACTGCTGACTGGGTTGCCACATGTGCACCATGTCAGCAGGTGACATGCTGACATGGCAAATAACCTGCTAGTTGACTCATATTAGAAACAAACAGTCATATACCAACATTAAAAAAGTGTTGGTATAGACATGTAAACCGCTGGCATAGACATCATTTACACAATTCGAAAAATGTAGGTATATAAATAGTAATAACCAACAGGAGTGAGCTGCTGTAAGTATAGCTTTCATATGACAATCTGTTTGTAATGTCTATTGAACGTTTTTCAAAGTTCGCGGATTTGATTGATTTTTTTTTAAATATGATGACCTAATTGACGTTTTCTTGATATTACGAGAACCAAATTGACGGTTTGATAAAATTTAACGTTTATTTTTTATTATTATGTACGTAACTCGTGAAATAAAAAATTACATCATAAAAAAATGGCTTACACTCCACACAATCTCAAAGACAGTCTACGCATATTACATCACTTGCCACTTTGCAATAAGATTTTGACTGCAAATTATGGTGGATTTGAAGAAATATAAAGTGTTAGAGAAAGTTCCCGAAATATGATTAAAAATGTTTGAAAATTCCAAAATATAACTGTCATATTTTTATTTCCCAAATAGGAGTATTTACTGTCAAGTTTGAAAAATATTGTCATGTTTGAAGTCTGGTACTGCCAAAACATAGCAGTAATTAGTCCTATTTTGGGAATAAAAACATGACAGTCCTATTTTGAAATTTTAGAACTTTTTTATTCCTATTTCGGGTAATATTCTCAAAGTGTTATGGTAGTGATATACACTCTAATTGGACGCTTGCACTTTTCACCCCTCGGCTGGGCCATCAACGGTCACCTTTGGGCCTTTTATTTTATTTTTATATTTTCTCCTTTCGCCTGTGGGCTTTCATGCCCAAGCACTTGTACGCTTATCTTCACCTTTATAATAGAGCCCGTTTGGTAGCACAAAAATCGGCTGTTTTGGCTGATTCTGCTGAAATTTATGAAGTTTTGGCTGAAGTGGCTGCATTTGCTGATTCTGCTGATTTAAGAAAAAAAATTAAAAAATATTTTTTTAATAAAATAAAGAAAACATTATATGTAAAAATAACTAAAATGATCATCTACAGTAACTTCAGCCAATACAGCCAGAAAAGTAACTCCAACCTTACTTTTTCTGCTTATTACACAATTCAGCGCGGGAAAGCAAAAGTTACGTGTTTGGTGAAAAATTGGCTGATAAGTCTGATAAGCTGAAAAACAGTGTTGTCAAACGACCTCTAAATCGGTAAATGAACCCTGTCATTTACCATACCCGTAAGGGTGCTCTTTCGGGTCAAAAAAATATGAACTCTCTTATTTTTTTATCGTATGAACTCTCTTATTATAATACTGTTTGCATAGTTTTCTATGTTAAATTATACGTAGTTATATTGCATAATTTATATTGCTAAATTAAGAATGCTCACATAATTAATTTGTCTGATGTTGCATAATTTTCTTTAAAAAAAACACTCTAATTAACAGATATCCCAAAAAAGACATGACCCCAAAGTTTTCTCACTCTTCAACTCCGAGGAGGCTTTTTTTTGTACTAATAATCTATTCATGGAATTTATAGATACCGCCATTGATGGTTTTATTCTATGACTTCTTCCAAAGAAGGATCAAATCTTGTTTACTTGTTTTTCTTTCCTTTTTTAGCATATCCTTCTAATCCTCTTATAATATTTGTTCAAAAAAATGTCAATATTTTTAATTGAAATGAGACTCTAACATGTGGCCTCATTTTTGAGAGATCAATGATGCCATGAGACCACGATGTACTTGGGTATTTCTTTATGAAGACCTCAAATTATCTAAATTTTCTATCTTTGCTTTCCCTTCATTTGACATCTCAAATACCCTTCGTGTTTAAACTTTTTGTCTGGAAGTCCCACACAATATACTTTCTTGTCCTCAAGCAAATTTAGAGCTTTAATATCTCTACTCTTGTTATGTATCCTTTAGGTTGATATTTTATCATGGGGATTCTGTTGATGCCTAGTCCCTTACACGGTTACGCCTTACACTTCTATTATGAAACTCGTCTTCATATGGTGGTGCTAGAACTAGGAGATCGACAGAGGTATGTAAGTGATTTCAAACTTGTTCTCTTATGTGTGATGTCTTGCAAATTTTGGTGGGACATTGAACTACACTTTATGTTACTCCAAGTCTCCAATATTTGATTGTGGCTAACATTTCATTTATTTTATCATAAACGAGTTGTGTCTCTCATCTTTAAACAGTTAAACTTAAACTTAACATCTTATGATTTAATTTACTTTACTTTGTGCTCACTCCAAGGTGTAAGTTCAAAACACCAAGGATGTTTTACTTAAACAGTTAAACTTATTTGAATTCCAAATTAAATCAGAACATATCATACTTAAACAGATTAGATCGAACTAAACTTGAATAAACAAGATCAGATCGGATCAGATCAGACTTGAATAGTTCTAAAACACATGCACATAAACCAATCATCTATCACACCATACTATACTTGACTTAAACAGATCAGACCAGAAAAAAAAGTCCAATTGAAAACATCCTAATAATGAAATGTAGAGATAATGAAGAAAAATGCAAATAACAAATTTTGATTATTTTGTTCCTAATTAGATGGAAAAAGATTGCACCTATATATTATACACCCTAACAATTTTTAATTATGTGAGCCCAAAGTGGCATGTTTTTTAAAAGAAGGAAATATATTGACTTTTAAACCATATAAGTCATCAGGGTTAAATAAATTGAAAATTTTGTTTATACATGGTGTTTTACATGTTTTTATACAGAACTATATATCTCTAATTGTTTTTTAAACGGAAAACTCTTATATTAAACTTAATAAATCAAAACATCATTACAATAGATTCAAAATAATTTCAGCCTCAACAAGAAGCTCAATAATTAGACTTACACTTTGTCACACACAAATGAAGTGCAAAAATCGCCACCCATGTAACGGACAAATGGAAGCTTTATCTAATCATGTTGATCTCTATGCTTCTAATTGTTGGAAAATGTGTTAATAAATTGCATTAAATGGTCATTTTGGGGCAATTTTTTGAGTAGAGTCCACTTTTTATTTGGGTCGGGTCAAAGCGGTTTCGGATTGTCCTTGCTTAGGGCTACAATTCGATATATGGTATGCTTAAAACGGATAACGGGTGAATGATAAGTTGATTCTCAAAGTTCACTCGTTGAAATGGAGAAAACTGGGAAAATGTGGGTTTCTAGTGTGGTTTTTTCCCCACCGGAAAACCCAAGGGACTTTGAACCCTTTATAAAGGGAAACCCCTCTAAGGAGTTAAGATTCCTGAAGGGAAAGGCTCTCTCTCACGCGCAGGGGGTGCGAATCAAATCCCAAAATCGGAGAACAAAAAGCGGCAGCGCGACCTGCGGACACGAATGTCGTCTGAAAATCTATCTTCTAAAGATAACTTTAATTTTTTTCTTCCGGTATGTTCCTAATTTTTTTCTCCAGCTGACCCAATCAATGCCCAACGTTCATATGCACGGTTTGGACAATGTTTCTGGACGAATCATTGCCAGCATGCTGGACATTGATGTCCAACGTTCACACCATTAAAACTGGTCATTAACACATGCAAATCCAACCCTATAAAAGGCTGGCAGCTGGTTTACAACAACACACCATTCACAAACGAACTGCACCTTCTCTTTAGCTCAAAAATAGTCCAGCCATTCTGAAAAATTCTTTCTGTGTTCTAGCTTTGTTCACGTTCGTTGGAACTTTAGTTTGCGTGCTAAACTATTGTTCGTAGTCATCGTATCCTAGGAAACGGTCGTTGCAACGCTCCTAGCACCCCGGGAGGCAACGAATACGTTTTAAGGAAATCGTGCGTAGCACGAGCTTTGGCTATTTTCTGCTTCATCTATTTTCTGTTTTCTTAAGTCATTTTATTTAATTAGTTTTTTATTGATTAATTTTCTTTGTTTTTCGAAACACACCCAACACTAACCTTGTATGAAAAACCTACAATTTATCTAAAAAAAATTAAAACTCACAACAACAAAAATAATAAAAAATGCATAAATAAGCAAAATTGTAAATACGTTTGAAACTAGCCATCCTTGTCGAATCATGAATTTTATTCCAATCTGAAATGCACCCGTCTCATAAAAATATAAAATCTCTCTACTAATCAATGGTGGTGGTCGGGAGGGGGGCGAGCCATCAGTAGCACCGTTGATTTGAGAAAAAAAATGATGTGTGAGAAAAGTAGATCTACGCCTGGAAGAGTGTCTTCAATAACAATTAAACAATAACATAGCATCTTGTAGCAACTCATGTTGCTAATTTGAACAGAAACTACCCATAAAGTGATTGTCAAAATTGACAGGATAATTACAACCCTAGACACACTGGGGAATAAATCACCACTCATTCGAGCACCAATCTATATTTTTAAGACATTCTTCTAGCGTAGAAGAAGATGAGAACTAAGATTTTTAGAAGATGAGTGAATAGAATGGCAAGGGAATTAACATTTTTAGAAGGCGAGAACTATCCCTAATTGTTTATGTATAGATGACAACTCTGCTACTCATTTAAAAAATGGGGTACCGTACCTACCATTGACTTGATTGGTCCAAATCATTACATCATTTTTAATTTAAATTTAAGTAATATAAATGCATCATTCTGATTGGTCCATGTGGACAAATATATGATATTTTAAGGGTACTATAAAATTTACCTTATGTATATCTATGTCTATAGACAATTCATCATTTTAAAAATCATAGAAATAGTACGAAAATGTTTGTGTGGCGTGTATGGTAAGCATGTACATGCTAGGAGCGTGTACATGAAGAACCCCTGTAAATACATTTAGCCTTTGGCCTCCGTATATTTGGTACTTTTTTGTTATGAACTCTTTTTTTATTGAAAGGTTTGTTATAATAAACTCTTAAAAGTCCTCTACTAGTCTATAGCAACCATCTTTTGACAACGAAACAAGCACAATAATACTTATCTTTCTTTTGCACGTATTTTTAAAATAAACATTTCAAATTTATTTCTAGCATAGCTAGCTAGTCGTCAAAAATTACAGAGTATGAAATAATTATACGGCATGACTAAAAACAAATAGAGTAGATCCACATCTGTTTTTATACAACTTTAGGGCATCTCCATCCATAGATTATTTTTGGGATCATTTTGATGATGTAGAAGAATTTTTTTTAGGATCATAGATGAGGAATTGAGATTATTTTATGAGATTATTTGATAAAATAATCTGACATCAAATTCTAAAGCTGAATTATTTTGAGATTATTCACAAACTTTTAAACTCTTTCTCCCAAATCTAGGAACACAATTACGGTACTACTTTTGTAATGGGCAAGGCTATTGCACTTTACCGGGAACATTTCTTGCCATCATTGGGAACTACAAATTGCATTTTAAATGGGAAATACAATTTACTCATGAAAACCTGAGCAAATAAAAATCATGGTTGAAAAGAAGTTGATAAATTTGAAGATAATTTGAGATAATTTGAGGATCATTGGAGATGCTTAGAGGATATCAGGATATATCTAACAAAAACAAATATCTAACATATACAGCAGGAATGAAAAACATTAAATATGTCATGAATTAAATATATTTAATTCTTTATTTATCAGCAACTCACCATTTTTTTAGAACGAGGGAGTAACTATACAGTTACACACTAACACCCCTACTTATGTCATATTCTCAAGAGGAATTCATTACAGAAGAGATGAGGCTGAAATTAAATTACAGATTACAAAATCCTCATAAAGAAATGAAGGTAATCCCCATGACGAAACTCCTCTACTCTGCATAAGCAAGGAACCCTCACGCTCTAGTTAAGCAAGCAATGCTTTCTCTTTAGCAGTGTTAATGGATACCTCCACTTTGTCCCACTTTGTGAAAATTGTTAGCAACGACAAACCACATGATTGAGAAGCCAAACCACATATCAACCCAATCCACAACCCCTGTGCCACAATGTTTTCATTAACACTCCACACAATCTCAAAGGAAACAAACTTGCAATTACAAAACCTAAACCTTCAATATATTAAGATATGAGATTTCACCTTAACATAATAGAAAGATCACATGAAGTAAAGGCGTGAGGCCCTTCTACCCTGGTTATCCCGGAGGGAAGGAATGCAAATGGTTTCTACCATTTTACTTCAAACCTCTCAAAAGCTTTGCGGGGGTGTCCCGGATTCGGATTCTGGAGGATTTTAATGGAGTTTAGAATTCCGTCAGAATCCAGGTGTCCCCGATTTGGATTTCTGTGGAGTCCATGAAAATAAGGGTGTCCTCAAACATTCCATGGATTTCTATTGTTACTAATTTGGATGGATTTTAATGGATTTTGATGGAATTCTACATGCAAAAACAATCCACCACAATCTTGTAGATTCCCCTAGGATTTCAAAATCCATGGTCATTTGTTTATATTTTAGAATATGGTTACCTTAAGCTCTCTTACTTTCACTAGATTTCTCCACCCATTAACGCTTTGTATTTTCTCTCTCTTGATTTAATAATAAAATCTAATTATTTTTGCCAAAAAAAAGCACATAAAATAATGGATGAGGCTTGTCGGGATCAAGTTGGTTAGAGCTTATGAATTGATATTGTAGTATGATTTAAGACTCTATCCTATTGTTTTTAAGAGTAGACAAGTACTTACAACTCTTATATGTGAGTTGTAAGAGTTGTCTACTCACTACAAAAAAAAAAACACGCGTGTAGTCACGGACGGTAGTCACGGATTTGGTCCGTGACTAGTTAGTCACGGTCCTAGTCACGGTCTAGTCACGGAGAGTTTTTAAAAATTTTAGTCACGGACGCGACCGTGACTATGTCCGTGACTACTCGTAGTCACGGTCGGTTCCGTGGCTAAAATGCTCCGATGCCCCCGATTCCGTCGCCGGCGTGTCTGTTTTTACTCCGGCAATGTAGTCACGGACCGGTCCGTGACTAAATTCAAAAATTACAAAAAAAAATTAAATTTTTGTACGTAACGTATTATGTACACGGAACGCATTAGTCACGGTCACGTCCGTGACTAAAGCCGTGACTAAATTTCTACGCGTAATTTACACGTCATTTACACGGAATATAATATACACGTCAATTACGCGTAATTGCTTAGTCACGGACATATCCGTGACTACGACCGTGACTAGTTTTTTTTATATATGCAGACCTGCTCATTTAGCAGAACCACACCAATTCATTCCCAGTATATACAGTATCTGTTTGAAAGATCCAAGGTCGAAGCATGTAGTCTATCTTATGTCATTTTTCCCGTTTATGCAGATAAGGTATGTTATTTGAATTATTATGTTTTATTTGGAACTAGTGAGTTCAATTTAAATTATTAAAACTATTAAATTAGTGAGGTTAGTTGTTAATTAATTAACAGTATATTTAACTAGAAATGTGGTGATGTCATGACATTAGTAAAAATTATAGTTTGACAAATGAATTTAATTAAAATTAGTTAGCTAAACGTAGGCTTAAACGTTGTCATGTGTTAATTAGGTTAAATAAGTTAGCTAAACGTAGGTTTAAACGTAGTGATGCATTAAATAAAATTAATTAGTTAAACGTAGGTTTTAACTAATTAAGTTAGATTCGTAGTGATGCATTAAGTTAGATTCGTTAAACTTTTGATAATATTAGTTAAATTTAAATTTTAGTTAATTGAAATGTGTTTAATTAACGAAATGAATTAGTTAAATTTAGTTAAACGTAGGCTTAATTTAAATGTAGTGTTAAATTACTTAAATTTTTTATAATATTAGTTAAATTTAAGTATTAGGTAATTACTTATATTTTGTGCATTATTATTGTGAATTGTGTGCATTTCATTTAATTTAGTGAAAATTAGTTAGTTGATTATTTAGTGAAATAAATTACTTAAAATTAGTTAAACGTAGTATTATTGTTACATTAATTACCTTAGTTTTGAACCTGTATAATTTTTTATTATAATATTCAGGCATAATGTATAAACAAAATAGAAGTTGGATGTATGATAAAGATGCGGTATTGTACAGAATGCAATCAAATTTTCTCGATGGAGTCGGGGAATTTATTGAATTCGCACTTGAACATCCGGCTTATATGAGTGGTGATAAAATAAGATGTCCATGTTCAAAGTGTAAAAATCTCAAATTTAAAGACCCACACGAAGTTGGGTATGATTTGTACGCGGTCAGTTTTGTTCCCAATTATTATAAGGAGAATTTTGAGTTTGCACCCCACTTTTTGGGTCATATTGGACTTCACACCCCATTTTCAAAACTTTTAGACTTTGCACCCTATCTAAAACATTTTGTGAACAAAAAATCTTGAATGAGGTGCAAAGGCAAAGACATTTTAGGGGAAATAGGGTGCAAAGTCTAAGAGTTTTGAAAATGGGGTGCAAAGTCCAATATCACCCAAAAAGCGGGGTGCAAAGTCAAAATATCCCTTATTATAATTGGACTTCTCACGGTGAACCTTTGGATCCATCTGTTATACCACAAACGGTAGGTTCGTCTCGTTACGTCCCTCCAAAGATGAGTGGGTGGGGAGACCGTGCTGAAATGAGGTGGGAACAAAAAATGGTATATGACGCATACGGTGTACCGATGTCTCAGTTCAACCCCCTCATGGACCCACATGATTTTCTTGTTGATGATGATGATGAACAATCTGATAATGAAGATAATCCTAATTTTTATCATAATGGAGTCCGACGATGATCGGACATGTAATCATACATTTATAAGTTTAACATTTCATATTACATTTATAAGTTTGTCATAATTTTTATTAAGTTTGTTGTATGTGTTTTTTTGATGTTTTAATTGCTTTACTGTTTAAATTGTCTTTTTTCTTTAAAAAATTAGATTTTAAAGAAAATCTAATACCATATTTTCTTTAAAGAAAATTTAAAATATAATTTTTAATTTTTTAAAAAAAAAACGGAATTTTTTTTAAAAAAAAAAACAAAAAACTTAGTCACGGTCCTAATCCGTGACTAAGATTAGTCCGGAATTAAATTTTTTCGTTTTAAATAAAAATATAGTCACGGATTAATGTCCGTGACTACTTCAAAATTTCAAAGATAGAAAATCAGAACCGCGGTCTTTCAAAAATTTTGAAAATTTAAAAAATTAGTCACGGCTGAGTCCGTGACTACGATGGCGGAATTTTTAAAAACCGGATTATATTAGTCATGGCTAGGTCCGTGACTAAAATATAAAAATAAAAAATACAATAGTCACGGCTATGGACCGTGACTACTACGTCGGAGAAGTTTTCCGGCCTATTATTAGTCACGGATGGCGACAGTGACTAACCCGTGACTACGTTTAGTCACAGTTAATGTGGCAGTGACTGTATTTAGTCACGCCCATTAAGTCACGGAATTAGTCACGGACGGCGACCGTGACTACCTCTGTTAGTCACGGAAAATTTGAACTGCGGTCCGTGACTAAATCCGTGACTACGCGCGTGTTTTTTTTGTAGTGCCCTACTCACTATTATCACTATTTTCTTTTTTATGCTTTTTTTTGTTTTTTTTTCTTTTTCTTTTTTCTTTTTTTGATTTTTTTTTTCAAAGAAGGCATGCACTAATTCTTAATTGCCACATAATTGAGGTCTGAGTTTTGCAACATAGGCGGCCATTAAGAATTGAGGTCTGAGTTTTGTTTTAGCCATTTTCGGATTTAGCCACTTTATTATCTTCATCTGCACCATCTACTATTCCTTCCCGTGAGAAACCGATTTGCCAAATTTTATTTTATGGTCATTCAAAAAAACGTTGTCATTTCTCTCTTTCGCACCATGCTCAACCACACAGATTTTGCTCTATTGTTTCACGTGCAAGTCAATATTGATCAAGTTTTATGGGACAAGGGTACAAAATAAGTGTTTCATGTAGTTCTCAACGATTCTTTTTTCTTCTTCTACTTCATTTTCAATTAAATCCTTAATCTTTTCTGCAAAAACAGCTCGAGTGGTGCACCATTTGATGGGTTCTCTACAAATCATTTTTTTATTTTTTATTAATCACCATTTGGTGCGCTTCTTTGCGCTGGAAGAATAGAAATAGAAAAAGGGAGATTTACTCATTATGTGGTGGAATGGAAAAAATTGAGAAGGTGTGATCGATGCCTGTTGTGGTGTGTCATGTCGCCGATGGAAGAAAAAATTATAATTGGAGCAAAAAGCTTTACCGTCACTACTAAAATCTTCTAGCAAGACTTCCATTTCATTCAAATTTAAAAACAAATTGGAGAAAAAAAGGATAAGGAAAGAAGATGGGGAGGGATGAGTGGAGAAGATAACGTGACAAATTGGAAGGCTGAGTGGCTGGACAAAAATAAGTTAGGAAATGAGTATTCATGTTGAGTAAGAGAAGAGAGATCCGTCCGCACAAGTGCACAACTATTAAGGGTATTAAAGTCATTTTATGCATTGCTTATTTCTTAAAAAGGGGAGTGTTCGGAATTATTTAAGAACGAATGAAGTACTCCGTAATAATTATTGGGGAAATAATTAATTAAGAGAAGAAGTGTGAAATAAATGTTTCATACTTGAACATGTAATACATATACTCCAATTTTATATAAAAAGTTATGTTGTCATCATAATCATATACGATAGTATTTTGTCATAAATGTAATTTTATGGCGTTAAAGTGCATAATTGAAAACACACCAAACATTTATGAGAATACAATTAAAATTAAATTGTAATGGGTGTAATTTTATTACTTTCTCAAATGAAACTTTAAAATGTTAATTGCATTCTAACAAAACTGAGAGTGTTTTACATTATGTAATTATATTCTAATAAATTTATATTTGTAAAAAACATACAATCATGTGCAAGTTTGTTATATATACTTTTTGGAGTATATATAAATTTTATGTGCAAGTTTGGATACTTATTAACATCCCATTTGGAGTATACTTATTAACAAGTTTGGATACTTATTAACATCTCAAATAAATTTTTGAGATACATAAATTTTACATAAATTTATGTAAATAAGTTTGGATACTTATTAACATCCCATTTGGAGTATACTTATTAACAAGTTTGGATACTTATTACATAAATTTTATGTGCAAGTTTGGATACTTATTAACAAGTTTGGATACTTATTAACATCTCAAATAATTTTTTTTATATAAAATTCGGAGTATATATACTTCGTATTACATGTGCAAGTTTGGATACTTATTAACATCCCATTTGGAGTATTTAAATTATTTTTCTATTAATTGTTATACTATCTCTGTCACCTTAAGATTGAGCCTTTTTAAGAGTGGCGTAGTTTTTTTAAGAAGAGTAAAGTCGTTTCTTGATAAAATATTAAAGTGATAATAAAATAAGAATGAATTAGAACTATACAAATATTACTAAATACCGTATTCGACAAATTTGAAGAGATGGATTGGAAATAAAAAAAAATTGAAAATTATAATGGGACAAATAAACCTGGTCTGCAAAAATCGAACTGTGGACAAAGAAACGTCATGCAAAGGACAGAGAGCGGCACTCCCTTTCGCGATTCGACTGCCAAGTCGCCGGAATCGGCCGTGAATACTGGTGAACTAGCGCAATGAATACGCCCAAACTAAACCCTAGCCGCGCTAGGTCCTCTTCCGGGATGAAGGGAGAATACTTAATTAAAGTGTGTCACTAAAAGTATGCTTTTAAATGATGATAAAATATTCTAAAAAATCATTTTCCTATCCAATTTGTTTTTTACTGCCCAATCAAATTTCCCGATTAGTGTACCCATCCTTGCATTTTGGTGAAGAGTGTGTTGCATTTGGTTTTGAATCAAAATATAACATAAATTATCTAAAAAAAGAAATAACAATGTTTATATAAACACACACATTTAACTATTTTGGAACAATTGAATGAACACTTGGGCTATAAAGTTGTTGATTTGAATAAGAATTTTTTTTGTTTGGAAAAGATATATAAAAATGTGTTACACATTTTTTGAAACATTACAATTTAGGATCAATCTCATACCCATTTAAAACATTACAATTTCGTTCCATGATAAAAAACTATATAATTATTTAAATGTCCGATATTTAGGCATGGCCTTGGTTCGGGCCGCCCATCCCGGGACCGGCCCGCCCCGCTACTGTGCGGGCCCGGCCCGGCCCGGTTTTCTGGGTCCGGGTCCGGTTCGGGCCGGAGGCCCGGGGGTGGGGCGGTTCCGGGCTCGGTTCATGGGTTTGACGGCCCAGCCCGGCCGGTTCGGACCCGGGTCCAGGCCAAATCTATTTTTGTTTTAATTTTTTTCATTTTTTGGGGCTGTTGGGCTTGGGCTATCTGTTTAGGCCGGTTTGGGGGGGTTTGGGGGGGTGGGGGTGGGGTGGGGGGGGAAGAAAGGAAAAAAAAAAATTAAACCGGGTGGCCCGACTGGCCCGGAACCGAACCCGGGACCGCCCTACCCCGGTTCGGGCTCGGGCCTGCTATTACTGAACCGAGGCCCGGCCGGGCCTAGGCCCGAGGCCCGAACCGGCCCGGTTCAATCCACCACTACCAATATTCGGTTCGATACTATTACAAGTCAGTTCGGTTTTTATGTTCACCCCTAACTTTTTCTACTCTTTTTTATGTTTTCTCCATCTTTCCTACTGATTCTACACTATAAATTACCCCTACTATTTCACTCTTAAATCACTCTTAAATAATGTGCTCAAACCTATTGTAGTTAACCTTTAAATACGGAGGAGGGTATATTATACTATGTATATTTTTTGAGCTTGCACTACAACTTGATAACCTTCTGATGTCCTGATCCAGTTCCGTTTTAGACCAGCAAAAGACCGGTAAGAGATAAAAAGGAGTCCTAAATAGAATAAATAGAATGGGAGAACACATGAAATGATGAACGGTTTTAGAGTATTTCAAAAAGGAGAAAATGTGACCACAAAAAATACATCCATTTAATATATTTAATTCTTTATTTATCAGCAGCTCATCATTTTTTAGATTGGGGGAGTAACTATAAAGTTATACCCCTACTTATTTCAGGTTCTCATGAGAGATTCATTGCAGAAGAGATGAGGCTGAAATTAAATTACAGTTTAGAACACCTCATAAAGACATAAAAGTAATCCTCATAAAGAAAATCATCTACTCTACATAAATAAGGAAGTAAAGGAACCCTCATGCTCTAATTAACCCAGCAATGCTTTCTCTTTATCAGTTTTAGGTGCTAACTCCACTTTGTCCCACTTGGTGAAGATAGTTAGCAACAACAGACCACATGATTGAGAAGCCAGACCACATATCAACCCAATCCACAATCCCTGTGCCACAATTTTCTCATTAACACTCCACACAATCTCATAGGAATCACAAATTTGCAATTAAAAAAATAAAAATAAACCTTTGATCTATTAAGATATGAGATTTCATCCTAACATAATAGAAAGATATTGTAGTGTGATTTGAGACTGTCCTGTTTTTATAAGACTACATAAGTACTTGAAACACTTATATGTGAGTTTCTAACTTTACATTTCATTGTGTAACATGTCATAATTGTAACTTTAGTTGATCAGCAACTTTCATGTTTCATAACCTTTTACCTTGAATTTTAGGAACAAACTCCGTCCACGAAAATAATAAATATTTTTTGATGACCACGGTCAGACAATTAAGATATGCATCACATCCACAACTAGATTAATTACCTTGGCATAGAGTTGGAACTTGAAACCCAAGACTGCTGCAATTGGCATACCAATGCCATAAAATGATCCCAAGTTTATGCACACAGCCCAGTGCTGCCAACCGCATCCCCTAGCTACCGCTGCTCACATAAAAAAGAAAAATATAAATTGAAACTCGGAGAAGAGTATATACGGGGAAAACTTGTGTAAGTTTAGATGTGCATGTCTGACCTGATAAGATTCCTTGGAAAAAATCAAACATAAATGAGGTAACAAGGAAGGGTGCCATTGATCCAAATTTTGAAATGACAACAGAGCTATCGCTAAATAGGCCAGCCCAAACATTGTGACCAATGATGAGAGAAAGAGCGGTTGCCAAAGCGAGAAGGACGCACAACATGAAAGTCACTGCAACCGCTTGCTTAGCTCGCTCAGGTTTTCCAGCTCCCAGCTCATTCGACACTCTCGTGCTGTTTTATGTTTCAAAGATACACTTCACTCAGAGTCGTGGTTACTTGGAGGCCAATGAGGCAAAGGCCTCAGGGCCCCAGAAAATGTTAGAAATTTAGGGCCCAAAATTTAAAATACTTTCTATTATACATACTCCGTATGTGTGAATTTAAAGTATAAATTGGTTCCCTTGTTTTACCTTTTCTACTGCGACCCACAAAGCTGACCATTTCAAAATGCTTGAGATGGATTTGAATTGAATTTGGAGAGTGGAATTCTTTTTCTAGCCTTAAAATTTTCCTTTTTCAGATATTTAAATTTTAAAATCATTTTGTTCTCGAATTTCTTGACAATAATTTTTTATTTAGCACGTTTGTTTAACTAATATTAGTTTATGTGTGTGCTAATCATTAGTTTATATTTAGCACGTAAGGTAGGCCTAAAAGTTTAAAATTTAGGCCTCTTTCATTTGAGCTACTTCCGGGTCGAATTTTTTGATGAAATTTGGTGAGCACGTCTTCATGGAATTTTAGATTAAAATTCAATTGGGAATTTAGTGAAATAAATTTTTGAAAACTGCACAGTTTTTAGGCCAAAAATGTAGTTTTTTTCAATAAATTATTTAACTAACTTCTCGATTGAATTTTAATATGAAATTTAGAGCACATAACCTACACTTCAAAGAGAACATGCTCACAAAATTTCATTGAAAAATTCGACCCGGAAGTATCTCAAATGAAAGAGGCCTAAAAATTATGACTTTTAGATCTACCTTACATGAACATTACCCCGTGTGTGTGTGAGTAATATTAAACAAATTACTTATTTTAAAACAATTGTTATATAAGCACAGTACAATAGTATAGGCATTTAACATAATTAGTTATTGTTTGTGATGTTTAATCTTTAACATCAAAATAAATTAGACTACGAAATATTATAATCTATTATAGTCTACAGGGCCTTCTGTGAAGTTCGACTCAGGCCCGAATTAAGATAGGACCGGCACTGACTTCACTCAACTTTAAATTATTGGATGCATGCCACAAAATGAAGATACAACATTATGCGTGTATTTACTATATTTATACATATATAAGTGCAGTTCATTTGTAATGTACTCTTCTCATGAAAAATGAAAAAAAAATGAATGTATACAATAAAAAATGATATAATTTTTCATGCCGAGTGTGTGTAGGGCCAAATTTATTTACAACTACACCACTGCATTTTTTCATTTCCCCCTCTTCATTAGATCCACAATCTAATTCACCATACATAATTCTCATTTTCACCCTAATATCGCTTTACATTTGTTCCAATAAACAAACACACACACACCCATGTTGTGTTAAGGGGTTATTACACAATTGGATTACCTTGCAGTTGCGTTAAGTCCATATGCAATCATGTAGGCAATGGCTTCTGTGTTCACACTGAATTCACAACACCAAAAAGATTAGGCACTTTCCTGTATTCAAAGTGACTATTCTAAATGAAGATAACTAAGTCCATTCAAGATATTATTCGAAAAAAAATCAGCTCATTTAGTCATTTGAGAAAAAATTACGCCACCAAACAAGTTTTCTTTTTGTTACAAACCAAACAAGCTTTGAATAATAATAAAATACTGCATACATACCACATTCCAATAAGTGACGTTGTTATCTCCGAGTTCGGCATAATGCCTGCCAATAGCACTAGAAGCTCGAAAGCCCAATACTCCATGCTGGAAACAAAAAGGGGATATTATTGAAGTTCTAACTTAGCAATACCATGTCTGTAATACTTTCTCAGGGTTCTCCACAACTATTACTAAAATATAACTCAAGTACAAAAATATGACTGCACTTATTGTGGAAATACTACAATGTCAGTACAGTGTATAATCGGGCATCACCTAGGTCACTGCAAGATATTAATATGGTCACTGCATATATAATGTCATATATTTCATACTTTCTTAGTTGTTTGTATTTATGATAACTCTTTTTTATAGATTAAAATTATTGATTAATACTCCACATAAAAATAAACTGACCACACCATAGCAGCGGAGGGCAAAGCCAGCTTCATAGTTGTAAATAGATAAGCAAATGATTCCGACGAAAATCCTTCCCAGGTATTCTTGAATTTCTCCGAATATAGTACGTAGAAACCCAACATAAAGAATGATATCCACAATGAAATTGAGGCAGCCAATGGAGCACCAGCAAAACCCAGGCTCGTTGACCAAACCAAGACATAAGTGAGGCCGACTTGAATAGATAGTGGCACAATTGAGCTCAAGACCAATGGTAAAATAACTCTCTGTGTCTGCATAAACCTCAACAAATTTTGCAGAAAACCATAGGCGAATAATCCGGGTATGAGAAACTTGAGGTACAGGCCAGCCAGTTTTGCTATTTCAGGCTCTTGTTTTAGTAAAATTAAGATGTGATCAGAAAACCACCAAACTGTAGAAATTATAACAGAGAAAATCAACGATATGATGCACGAAGTCTGAAGGTAAATCCCCATCATTCTGTACATCTTTGCACCATATCCTTGTCCGCATAATGTCTCAAGTGCCCCGCTTAGACCAACCTATTACATTTCAATTCATATATGGTCAGTGAACATGTTCATCAGTTCATTCATGTATTAGTCATATTGAAAGATGATCATTCTTAGCTAGTATGGAGTATATAGGCACATGTGACTTTTATTCCTACTTTTTATTTACTTGTTGCTCAATTTGACTTACAATAAGGGTATACATAGAAAGTCAAAACAAGTTTAGTTTTGCATAAATATATGTGTAATTCGAATCAAGAACTTGTTTTACGAACAGGACTATTATTTTAGAATGTTATTTTAACCACATTTCTGCAATTATAAAGCTCCAGATGGTTTATCTGCCTCTTCTGCCAAAGAACAATACAATACACATTTGGGCATGTAATCTTGAGTAATTTATTCCCCACAGTTTGAGAACCATTGGACCTATGAAATTGTCTTAAGGTAACATGTAAGCTTTTAAACTGTATACACAAAGCAATATAAAGGACTTAAAGGTGAAGTCTTCATAGTAATATTCCACTCCAAAGCCATATAAAAGTGAAGTCTTCATAGCAAGCGATGCTAGAATTCAAAGAAAAGATTCTCCTAAAGTGGGTTAAGTAAACATTAGACCCTATTTTATATGAAGTATTAACAAAAGAAAATTCTCTTTGGGGTGAGCCGGCCTACAAATGTTTCAAGGGTTGTCCATATGAGTTTTTCATGGCTTAAAAAAGAGAAGACAGATTAGTTTACTCCATTTAAAAGGGTTATCATTTGTTTTGTTTCTAAAGAAGGAAAATGTTAAATGCATACTCAAATGTTCCACAAAACAACATATTTCTGGATCTTACTATATACGGACTAGGGACTACAAACTTAAAAGAAAAGGTGTGTTTAGTTGCTCTATTTCATCTACAAAGTAGGTAATAGAAGTACAATATTGCGGGATAAAATAACTCATGAATGAGATTCCTAGTTCTCTGTTTGAATGTTCTAGGTGTTGGTGCTTACGCTCCATAACTTTTAAAGTCCTTAGACAGTTAAATCCGGATTTGATCACAATCAACATTTATTGGTATGGGAAAAGTAATAAAAATACCCCAAACTTTGAAAGGGTGTGAAATGAACACCTCAAACTTGCATATGTAATTTAAATACCCCAAGCTTTATAGAAAAAGTTATTTTTGCACCATTGTCATGTATTATTTCTTTTAAAAATGTAAATTTTTGGGGTTAATTGCATTATTTAAAATAGAAAATTAAAAGTGCAATTGCATAGATTGGGGGTGACATTATTTATTTCGCAATGGAAGTTTAGAATGTGATTGTGTCTTTATGAATTCTAAAATATTTTAAATTATGCAATTAACATCATAAATTTACATTTTTGAAAAAATTAATACTTGACTATGGTGCTAAAATAACTTTTTATACAAAGTTTGGGGCATTTAAATTACATATGCATGTTTGGGGTGCTCATCTCACACCCCTTCAAAGTTTGGGGTATTTTTATTATTTTTCCCTATTGGTATTGACTCTAAAGAATGAATATAGCATGACATACACCACCTATAATCAGGCTTCTCCTCCCACCACATTAACTCGCTACTTCCATTACCATTATCTACCTCCTCAACTGCTGAAATACTCTGTGCAGGTAAAAACTCATTCGGAGCAGGATCTCCCTCATTTTTTTGTGAGAATTGAACCCAAGACATCACATAAAGAGGAGACTTGAGGATGAATGGCCTACCAAATGAGCCACACCACTCTACCCAACATTGCTATTTCTATCAACCAATTTTTTACTTATCTAGATTTCATGCTAAGTTAACCCTACAACTCCAAGAAAACATTAGAAGCCGAGTATTGAACATGAATTTGATTCACAAGGGCACATTCAGCAAGAAAGACTAATGATGACCTTTAAGATCCAATCTAACCCATCCAACTTAAATCACTAGTCAATTCTAGGGAAACCTTAAAGAGTGAAAGATGGGTTCTTTTTTTAAGAAATTGCAAAATATATACTCCAAGCACAATTAAAATATCTCCAATGGTAGGATCTATTTTAGAAGGTCGATCTTATGTGACATAAAAAGAAAGAGAAAGTTAAGCTAATTTGTTTAACAAGAATGAAGAGAAATATATTCCCTCTGTATTTTAAAGTTTAATACATTTTTCTTTTTAGAATATATTTAAAATTTTGCTACCTCACCCCTTTTCATAAACTTTCGATTTAAAAATACCCAATTACCCTTATTTTTTCTATTATTATCTTCTTTTTCATACTTTTACACTTTCTCTCCTACTTTTTCTACAATATTCATTACTCCTACTACTTTCCTCCTTAAATAATGTGTCAAAGTGAATGTAGCAATCTTTAAAATACATAGCAAGAATAAAAAAAAAATGAAAACTAAGAGCCTGTTTGGTAATGCTGAAATTATGTTGAATTGATTGATAATTTTGAATATGAAAAGCATGTATTTCAAATGTATATATTTCAATGACACAAGGAAAAAAGTATATGAAAAAAATTAAAATTATCCTCTTAAGCAAACTTGGCAAGAAATATAACCGCAACCTTAAAAATTTTGATCATTACATCATTCAGTTGGATAAACAAAATAATTATACCCCACCTAGTTACGCTAAATTGGCCGAATGTACTCAAGTTTCTAAAATTACAACGAAACCAGTTTAGTCTGCTAAAGCCAAACCTAGAGAAGTTTCAGAAATTACGGCTAGATATGTTGACTTGTGGAACAAATTAATACTCGTATATTCGTAGTATTTCATTAAGAGCCCGTTTGGTAATAGTCAAATCGTCTGTATTGACTGATTTTGCTGAAATATATGAAGTTCTGACTGATGTAGTTGTACTGGCTGATTCTGCTAATTCGTGAAATATAATAATTTAAAATACATTTTATTAAAAAATAAAGATAAAATTGTATGAAAAAATAGCTAAAATAGTCGTCTACAGTAACTTCAGTCAATACAGCCAGAAAAGTAACTATGACCTTACTTTTTTTTATTTTACACAATTCAGCCCGTAAAATCAAAAGTTACGGGTATGTTTGGCACAACTAGCTGAAAAGATACTTTTGTGAGGTTTTTAATAACTGTTAGCTTTTAGTGACTGAAAAGATCTTAAAAGAAAAAGGTGGTAGCTGTTTGGTAAAAAACTGACTATTTGATTTAGTTCGGTTTGGTATACAAGCTGTTAGAACTAATTAATACTAAAAGTCACTGCTTTTTTCAGATGCTACTCCCCGTAACATCTCAAAAAAGATCTTTTAATTTTTGAAAAACTCTTAAAATTGTCATGTCAAACATATAACTAGAAGCTTTTATGTTTGGCACAACTAGCTAAAAAGATACTTTTATGAGCTTTTAGTGACTAAAAAGATCTTAAAAGGAAAAGATGATAGCTGTTTGGTAAAAAGCTGACTGTTTGATTTAGTTCGATTTAGCATAGAAGCTGTTAGGATTGATTAATACTAGAAGTCACGAGCTTTTCTCAGATGCTACACCTGGTAGCATCTCAATAAAGATCTTTTAATTTATGAAAAGCTCTTTAAAAATGTCATGTCAAACATACAACTACAATCTTTGAAGGTCTTTTTAAAGAACAGAGAAGCTAGAAGCTAGTGCTTTTTGTGTGCCAAACATAGCCTTATGCCTTCCAAACATAGTCGGGTGTTTGATGAAAAATGGAGTATATTTTTGCCTATATTTTTGCAAAGAAAAAGTTGTCTTGTAAGCCTCAAAAGCCAAAAATCATGGGTATCAAACGGGCACTAAGAAAATAGATATAAATTATATGAAAGAAAGCAGTCATCAATTTCATGAATAAGTTAGAAAAGAGTGAAAATCTTAGACATTTTGTTAACTACATTAATTATAAAATTTAATGCTTGATAAATACTTGCTCGAAGAATCAAAACAAGAGATTATCAAATCGGCCTTTTTTTATAACCCAAGAAAGAATTACGTACTAGGAGGGCATTAGAAACAAATTAGCGTATATGGATATATGATAGGTTGACTCATGTTCATCGACTCATCTGTGGTGGCCCTTGCGTAGTTAAGAATGAGAAGGGTGAATAAAAAGTCGAGAAAGGAGGGAATTAAAGTTACATTGACGGACCAGACCTAACCCACACTATTCACGGGGCCCAGGCCACCGATCTTGACTTCATTCATTAATTCTATGTAGCTGGCTTGGGGGGATAAAAATGACCAGAATCATTTTTTTTTTTTGATGGAAATGACCAGAATCATTAATTAATGATAAAGTTTTTGCCAGTAAAAAAAATGATAAAGTTTTTGAGACAAATAAAAAAAGAAAATTTGTTTAACCGAACTAAATCAAACAGTCAGCTTTTTACTAAACAGCTTATGAATTTGCAAATTAATAAGTGATTTTGTTACTCCCTTTAATAAAATCTTTTCCGATAAAGAACAAAATATGCCTTGTGATAATAGTCAAAATTTGGTAATGCTTAGGCTCACAAAATAATGATGTAATAATTACATAAATAGTATCGTTACTATCCTATGATTTATAAAAATGTGACTAGTGACTAGAATAGTAATGAAATTATAGTAATTTATATTCAATTTTTAATCTTAAGTTAACATGACACTACATTGTAGTAACTATTAGTCATATTTGTGTAAATAAGTTTTATTTCAGTAATATTTTGGTAAAAAAAACCATGATGATACTCCGTAAATCATTCTAAGGGTTTGTTTGCAAATGCTTGTGCTTAAATAAAAGCATTTTTTTGGAAAAAGTGATTAGTAGTAAAAGTTGGTAATGTTTGGTAAAATAAGTGTTTTTGTGTAATAGAAAAAGTAAAAAGTAGATTCCACACGAAAACCGATAAAATAAAAGTTGATAATGTTTGGGAAAATAAGTGCTTTTTTCTTAGAAAAAAGCCACAATCACTTATTTTAAGTGATTGCAAACAGAGCCTAAAATTGTGATAGTTTTGGATGCAGCTATGTTTGGTGAGCGCGATTTTTCTAGCTAACCTAGCCCCGCCGGCCCGCCAACGAACTCTAGTCGCCGCCCTCCCCCAGATCTGACAGCTTTCTGCTCGCCATTATAGATCTGATAGCAGAGGCGAAAGGAGGTGCGACAAGGCAAGGCACGACGATGCGGAGAGGCGGATGTGCGGTGAGGCGAGGCTAGGCGGCGTCCTGTGCGGCGAGGTAGACTGAAGTAGCTTTCATTCCATCGAGTTGCAGACGAGAAGAAGAAGAGTGTATGTGACGGTAAGGAGAGGTGCAACGGCGATGGCAAGGTGAGGTGCAGCGGCAATGGCAAGGTGAGGTGCAGCGGCGAGGGCAAGGTGAGGTGCAGCGGCGGCGGCGGAATCGACGTCAGTCGGTGGCTTTCTCTCACTGCGGCTGCAGCTCTGGATTCTCGCATCGACTCCGGAGGAAGACACTGGAAGGGATGTGCGATGTACTGCAGGGCTGATTTATTTTTATTACTTTTTTGTCTAATCCTATATTAGTCATATTTTTGTCAACTAAAACTATATAGATAATATTTAGGTCATTATTTCAATTATTATTGGGAATACGATATGAAAATTTAGAAACAAAAAGATTATGAAAGAATGGCACACGTATGACCTGGACACTTTTGAAAGACCAAAATATGACTCGTTTTGATTTTTCTAAAAATGTGATCTAAAAATCAACTTCCAGTCTATCGCTCCATCTCCACTTCGTAACGAAACAGCGACTCTCCTTATCCCTCTTGGAACGAACTGCGATGCATCTCCTCTATCCAGATCTACCAGCAATCGGCGATGGAGTGAAGGAGATGACCAACGCCGACTTCCTCGTAGCCAACGCACGCACGCCGCCGTTGCCGTCTTCGTCTTAGCCACCCTTTCCGTTGCTGCTGTCTTCGTCAAAGCCAACACATGTTGCCGGTGTTGTCTTTGTCGCAATCAACCCCCACCGCCGTTGATTTCTTTGTCGTAGCCAACCCATGCCATCTCGTCCAGGTCTGCACTCTTCTTCTTCCCCTGACTCTGGTCGAGGCTTATGGCTTGACACAGCAGAGGTTGGAGCTTGAGCGTGGGAATTGGTGCGTGGAAAATGGCGCGCTGACTCTTGGTTAGGCTAATTGGGGCTAGATTGAGGCTAGGGATGGGTGGATTGGGGGCTGGAGATGGGTGGATTGGGGGCTGGGCTGGTCGGACTAGGAGATGGGGATGGTGGTTACTGGTTAGAGCATATCAGGGGACGGGGTTCTAGGTGGAAGGGGCTGGAGCTGGGGATTGGGGTTTTTCCGGTGCTGGGCGTTGGGACGGGGAGGTGGAATGGAAACAAACCGTGTATGGGTAGAAGCAGTGGTGGTGGTATGGTGGTGTTCGGTGATAGCCTGGCCGAAATAACAGTGACCGGCGTAATTGTGTGTCAAAGCGGGGTTGTGTGGAAATGTCACTACTTATGTGTCACTGTGGCCGGAGGCGGCAGTGTCACTGCGGCAGCGTCACTGGGGCAGTGTCACTGCGGCGGTGTCACTGTGACACGTGCGATGGCCGCAGTGACACGAACGGTGGCCGCAATGACACGAGCGGTGGCCGCAGTGACACTGGAGGTGGCCGCAGTGACACGAGCGGTGACCGTAGTGACACGGGAGGTAGCAGCAATGACACTGGCGGTGGCGACGGTGACTTTTGATAGTGACATTAAAACAGGATAGTGACATTAAAATCTGGGAATGACATTAATATGACCTTCTTGATCACTTTTTTGCCCCTTTTTCAAAATTCTCACTTTTTTTATAATTGGTTCAAAATTAGTACTATTCAAATAAAAACCCCAAAGATTATTTAGCTATGATTCAAATAAAAATTAGTACTATTCAAATTCATTGCTTTGCATCCGTCTTATTTGGTCTAGCTTCATCGAAGTAAATGTGGGCTTTTGTGGATTACAACAATATAGGCGAAATAAATGATGCCATTAAATGCACTGCTTTTTTAGATAATTCATTTATTTATGTAACAATGTAGATTACTTCATCCGTTCTTAAATAAATGCAACGGTCAACATTTGACACTTATCGAGACACAACTTTGACCATAAATATATAGGGAAAAGGTACATATATACCCTTGTAGTATAGGTGAAGGAACAAATATACCCCTGTTCTATTTTTCGGAACAAATATATCCCTGAACTTTTAAAAAGGTGCAAAAACATCCCCCATTTTTTATAAAAGAGCAAATTAATCCTTATTCACTTTAAATTAATAAAATAAATTTCAAAAAAGACCAAAAATAAATTAATAAATCGAAATTAAAAAAACAAAAAAAATTAAAAAATGTGATTGTGTCCATTTCTCCCTTTTATTGTTTTTATATCACAATTTAATATTTTTAGCATAAAATATAATTTCAAAATATGTAATTTTATAGTGCAAAGAATGCAAAAATATAATTTTTCTCTACATTGCAAAACATATGTTAGCACCTTTTCGAAAGAATCTTAAACATATAGTAAAATTTTGAAATAATATTTCATACTTAAACACTATTAAATTGTGATATAAAAACTATAAAAGGGAGAGTTGGACACTATTACATTTTTAAAATTTTTTGTTTTTAAATTTCGAATTTATAATTTATATATATATATATATATTTTTAATTTATTTTATTAATTTAAAGTCAATAAGGATTAAGTTTCCCCTTTATAAGAATATGAGAGATATTTTTGCATCTTTTTAAAAGTTCAACGGTATATTTGTTCCTAAAAATAGAACAGGGGTATATCTGTTACCACACCCATACTATAGGGGAATATTTGTACCTTTTCCCTTAATATATATAATTTTTGTATTAGTAAAAAATTAAAAAAAAAAATAGGTTTTGAAAATTTACAATGAGACAAATTTAACAATATTTTTTTCATAAATATTATTTTTTTCATAAATAGGTTTTACAAAAATATTATTACATTAATAAATAAAACGTAGTCAAAGTGGAACATGTGAATAGTACAAAATTCAACATAGTTCATTTATTTAAGAACGGAAGTAGTATAAAACGAGATAAATAGACGCATAAAAATAAATTAATACACAATATTACATCTCTCTTCTCCATACATCTCTCTTCTTATTTTTGAATGGCCATGTCAAAGAAAATGTTTTGATGTAAACATTATGTTTGACATTTTTGCAAAAAATGTAAAATATAAAAGATCATGTAAAAAAATTGAGAGAAAAGATTTACTAATTTAACTTTGTGTGTTTATATCTCTAATGTCACGTATACACTGTACACATTGTTAGTTGGAAAGATGCTCTCTGTAGAATTTTAGGTGGTAAATTTTTATTTTGGACTTAGGTATAATGCACCGAACCCTCACGTGAAATACCTAATATAAATTTGGCAAATTAGCCTCTTATGATTTAAAATATGCATCAAACTTCCATGTGTTATAATTATTCATGCGCAAAACTCTTTATATGCATACTTGCATATTCAACCATTTTTTTAAAACAAGTGTATCCAAATTGTTTAATTTATTCTTGAAAGAGGTTTTGCACATGAATAATTATAACACAAGGAGATTTGACGTATTTCTTAAATTATGAGAGTTTGATGCATTAAATCCCTTTTGACTTGTATATTTTGATCAATATTGAACTACGGGGTATAATCTATAGAGTTTTGCACAAATATAGTACACATCAAATTTCTCTTTAGGCGTTCTGGCATTTTAGCGATTAGCGTTTAGCGGATAGCGAATTATGTTAGTGGATTGTCAATAGCAGATTTAGTCAGCGAGTTTGACTAGCGCAATAAGTTGGCGGGTTGTTAGAAAATGTTTGGTAATTTAGCTGTGTGGTCATATAGTTTGTACAAAACGTCATATTTCGAAACGCTAACTGAAAACTCTCCTATTTGTGACATTTCTATTTGAGCTTTCCGTCCAACAACGCTAGTGCCGAACTTTTATTTACCAAATTATTGAAAACACTAAAATAGTCGAACCATGATTTTCCATCATTTACCAAACACCATCTTTATCTGCATATGACTATTATGATTTTAGGAAATATAGTACAACCTCAAATTTAGCTTTTTCTTTAACGACAAATTTACACTGGGAATAGTTTTAAATTTTTTATTATTTGTCCCCTCCTTAGACCTTACTATGAACGGCAATGACAACTTTTTGCTTACTATTCCAATTTCCAATTGCCCAAAGTTGTAGAAGGGTGGATGGTGTATTTTATACGGAGTATTAATTAAAAAATTCCAAGTATGATTAATATTCTATCTGTCTCATTTTACATGTCTTACTTTTCTTTTTTAATTGACCTAAAATAATTGTCACATTTCTCTTTTTGGAAATAAATATATGGTTCACAACTTTTCACTTTACTATACTCAGATTTCAACGATCACAACTTTTACTTTTTCAACCACTTTATTAAAAATTGTACCAAAGTAAAGCATGCCCGTAAAATGGGACGGAGGTAGTAATTAATTACTCGCTCAACAAGGATAACGATTTTTTGCAAAAGAATGAAAGGATAGAATTAAGAAATAAAGTAAATACAGAGGAAGCAATAATTTCAGTAATTAATGAGAGCAGGTACGAACCATGAGTGAGAGGCCGGAGACGCAGGACCAGGAATTGCCGAGGTTGGCGGCGGCGAGCGGAAGCTCACCGAGGTGGCCGGCGAACATGACGGCGACGAGAGTGATGAAGTAGAAAGAGGCGTTGGTGAGAATCATGGGAAGGGCGAACAGAATCTGATTTTTGGCTTCTTCTTTGTCCAGAACCTTCACCCACCATCTCTCTTTGCTTGATTCCAGCAGAGGACTGGTGGATTCTGATGCCGCTGGAATCCACATCTCTATCCCCCTCTCCTCTTTTATTACTGTTGTCCGAGTCTTTTCTTTTCTTTTCTATACAGAGTTTGCTCGATTATACGGGGTGGGGCACAAATCTCAGAAAGTTAAAGGATTGCTTTTAAAGGATTCTCTTAAAATGATACGGAGTACTTTTTAAAAGAAAGGGAAGAAACTCATGATCGCGTTTTAAAACAGAGAAAACGATAATATCATACAAAAAGTCTTGGTGTACACCCTGGGTTACACCCTGGGGTACACCATATATATACTCTCCCCCAAAAAAATTACCCCTCTATTTTGGCTTCAAATTTCTTTCACGTATCTCACTCATCCGCTCCATTCTTCTAAAAGAATTGCGCCTCCCTCCCTACCAGCCTCTTTCTGTCTTTCACGTTTTCCCCGGATCGCATCGACAAGCCTCAAACAGTTCAAAAACTACTGTGAAGGGTCGCTCCTATACTCCAACCACTCCATCATTGAAGACCCAGGTCATAGACGACGGTCGGCTGAAGGCGGAGGTGTGCGGGTATTTCATGGTGCGAACAAGCTTGTCCGGAATGGCCCAACGGTATGTTTGAACTCATCCATTTTATATTATTTTTGGTTTTGGATTTAAGTTGAACTTATTCATGAATATGCTTACATCTTGCTGAATTTGACGTTGGTACTTTAGATGATGTGTATGTGTTTGAAGAATATAAAATTGGAAAAATTGGTTGTGTTTCTGTTCGAATTGCAGTGTCTGTGTGGCAAGATGATTTGACATAGAGTTGTCTGTAAGTTGTTATGTAAGAGTAGTGAAGTGTCTGTGAGGTTGTTGGTGCATACTTACATCGGTTAGTTGTTTCATGTGAGATCAATCTTGCTATTTGTTGTTATTTCATAGTTTAGGTGATGTTCATGTGTATTAAAAGTAAAAAAAATGGAGGTATGAACCAATAATTGGTTGTGTGTGTTCGAAATTGCAGTGTCTGTATCCCCGGATGATTTGACTTGGAGTTGTCTGTGAGTTGTTATGTAAGATTACCAAAGTGTGTGTGAGTTTCTTGTGTGGAATCATACAAAAGTGGTAGGTTATTGAAGCTATTTGGTGTTTTTGTGTCGTTCATATTGTTGTGTATGAAATGAAACTATTGGATTTGTTTGTGTATTTTCTGAAGTGCTTTTTGTTGGTGTACACAGACAATATTTGCTTTGTAAGTGTTTGTGCGCCAATATGGTTTGAGTTGTAGTTGTTTGTGAGTTGTTATGTATGATTAGCTAAGTGTGCTTTTTTGTGTGAGTTTTATACAAAAATGGGAGATTGGTGAAGTCATTTGGTTTGTAAGTGTTAGTTTGTTAATATGGTTGGAGTTGTCTGTGAGCTTCATATGATTTGTCTGTAACGTTCATATTGATGTCTGTGAGCTACAATTAGGTTTTTGTGAGATTTATAGTACGTAGTACTTGTTTGTGGGCTTCATAAAAGTTGTGTGTCTGTTTCTTAAAAAAAATGTCTGTCAGCCTCACATTTAGTTTGTGCTCACAAACAATTTTTTTGTGCTTGTGCATATCTGTCCATAACAGGTGTCTGTGCTCACAGACTACTTCCTATCATATGCATGTCTTCATAAAGAAGTTTGTGTTTGTCTAACTTTTTACATATTTATTTACGTTTGTAGGAAGGTGATTCGGCTTCTGAGAAAAATGATGATGAGGTGCGACAGATGAATGACAACGTCCTCAATGATTATAACATCTGGTGTCTGTGTGTACAGAAGAATGAAGACATTCTCATTGACTTTACCCACAAATATTGTAATAAATGTATTATTTATATAGATTTGTGTAGGTCACCTACAAAATGTATGAAAGATGTATGTCAATATTGTAGTTCAATAAATAGAACTATTTGATTTTGTAAAGAGATGGATACAATCAACTTGGGCAAGTGTTCAACGTTGTACAAAACAATACAACCAATAATGTACAACATTATACAAGATGAAGCATTTCACATTGTTATTTTATGAGCTTCATATGAATTGTCTATAAACTTCTTGGAATTGTTTGTGAGTAATATTGTTGCATGTGAATTCATTCGCTTCCAGGGCGCTTTAGGTAGGCTACAACAACGAGGAGGGAAATATTTATGTACTTGCTATTATTATGTCTACACATATGTTTGTGACTTGTTCATATTGTCTGTGTACACCGAAAGTAATATCTCTTAGTTGTTATTATTGTATGTGTGCACCGACAATAGTATCTGTGTAGTTGTTATTACTATGTGTGTACTGAAAGGACTTGAAATAAATAAAAAGAAGGGTGATTGGTAGCATTTGTACACACACACACATATATGTATATATGAATGTGTTGTCTCTTAAATTACACTAACACATATGAATCTTAGAGACAACAATATTACTCACACACAACTATTTGAATTTCACAAACAACTACCATAAAGCACATAGACAACGATATGAACCTCACAGGCATATCATATGAAGCTGACAGACAACTCCAATCCAACTCCAATCATGCTGGCAAAATAACACTTACAAACCAAATAGAATCATAAATCTCTCACTTTTGTATATATCTCACACAACAAAAGCCGTTACATTTCGTTAATCTTACATAACAATAACAAGTTAACCACTCAAACCATATTACTAAACTCAAACCATATTGTCACACAAACACTTACAAAGAAAGTACTGTCTGTGTACACCTACAAAAACACTATTACTCTGTTCACACCGACACTAGTTGTCAGTACAATCACCCAGGAGCCTTTCATTCGTCTGTGCACACCGACATATGTACACTTTTTGTAGAAATCATAAACTGCATCTTTTGTAGGAGACTTCATGCCTATCTTTCGAATTTGTTCACATTCATCACCATTGTTATCTCCATCTGTTCACATAATCAAATAATCATTTTACATTAACTCATTCATAGATACAACATTCATCTTTGTAGGTATACATTATAGTAGTAGGGTATATATTAACAACATTCATAGATATAAAAAAATCTTGATAGGTATACATTAACACATTCATAAATCAAATACATCTTTGTAGGTATACATTAACAACATTCATAGATACATAACTCATTCATAGATACAACATTCATCTTTGTAGGTACACATTAACTCAATGAGAATTTCTTCAGTTGTCTATACATACCGACACTACTCTGTACACAGCGACATTAGTTGTCGGTACACACCGACACTGCGTATGTAAGTTATCTGTGTGTGTGAAAGAAAATACCTCCAACATCTCATTCGTCTTCTCCCTGCTATTCTCTTCCCCGTCACAACTGTAATCATCCCGGCTTTCAAATATCGGAACTTCGTTGACGCCTTGTGTCACATGTCCACCACCCGTCCCACCTAAGTCTTCGTCCCTAGCGTTGTTTGGACCACCATCTTCCTCGTTCACAGCCCACCATTTCTGTCCTCCGTCGCAGCTCCATCTTCTTCGTTCACAACTTATATGTGAAAAAAGAAAATTAAAAAACAGAGAGAAAGGTGAGAAGCAGAGAACGAAGAGAAAGAGAGGGATGTGGGAGAGAAAGAAAATGTGCGTGAGGGATGGGGAGGGTTGTGTGAGATGAGGGGTAAAGAAAGCAGTAAAAAAGAAGGTTTATATATGGTGTACCCCAGGGTGTAACCCAGGGTGTACACCAAGACTTTTTGAATATCATATGGGATGTGGTGTGGTCTGGTCGGATAAACATCTGTTCTGTGTATTTTATAACTACGGAAGTCTGGTTTGGTTCGATCTGATTCGGGACTGAAAACACTCCTAAAGAAAACCTTCACTCATACTCTCATCAATGATTGAACCGGTTCAAATAAAATCGTTTTTAGTGACATAAACCGTAGGAAAAGAAAAGGAAAGTTGTTGATGCCTTAAAATATTCCAAAAATATTCTTTTTTCTTATCCAAACAGGGAGTAGTAGTTTTGAGTGACCAATCAAATTTTCAAAGCAATAAAACTTTTGTCACGTGGAGCCCATTTTGTAACACTTTTTTCGGTTTATCAGATTTATCAGCCAACTTTTTCACCAAATACATAATTTTTGTTTCCGCGCGTTGAATAGTGTAATAAGCAGAAAAAGTAAGGTTGGAGTTACTTTTCTGGCTGTATTGGCTGAATTTACTGTAGATATTTTTACATTTAATTTTTTCTTTATTTTATTAATAAAATATACTCCCTTCATTCTCTAATACATGTCTCTCTTTCCATTTTGGGATGTTCTCTAATACATTTCTCTCTTTCCATTTTTAGAAAGTTTTTTCAATAAATATACCTATATACTCTCATTCTCTTTCCTACTTTTTTATTTTCTTTCCTACTTTTTCTTTTACACACAACTCACTACACCTTTTATTCTACCCATATTAATTTCTTCTTAAATCTTGTGTCAAATGCTATACTCCCATCTATTAGAGAACAGGGGGAGTATTTTAAAAATATTTCTTTCTTAAATCGAATCAGCCAATATAGCCACTTCAGCAAGAACTTCATAAATTTCAGCAGAATCAGCCAAAACAGCCGATTTTGGTGCTACCAAACGGGCTCGTAGTCCTTTTCGTCCGATTTAGGTATATAAAGTTCATTGCTTATCCTGAGGAGGATTTTTTAAAAGAGGACCGGAAAAGCATACGATAGTATTATAGAAACCCACATGACAAATAATACTTACTTCGTTCCTTAATAGTTGTAAGTTTGTAACACTTTAGATTTAACGTTGTTCATATATATGTTACTTTGAGCATGATTTTCTACTAATATACGAAGTATACGATAGTACGTATGATCTAATTATTATGTATAAAATATTGCTAAATTTCTCTTAATGTGTGCTTCCAAAATATTAAGTGTTTATATTGTTTGTTAATGCACAATTAAATATAATTATGGTCAAAATGTGTGTTGATTAGTGTGAAAGTTAAACTGTTGTTATTAAAGTTAAATTGTTGCTATTAAAAAATAACGGATGTAATTACTGATAACACAAAACACCCAATACTTGATTAATTGTAGGAGTGGGTAGATAGAACATAGAAGTAAGAAGAAGGAGGGGGGGAGGAGGAGGAGGAGGAGGAGATGAAGAAGAAGAAGAAGAAGAAGAAGAAGAAGAATCCCGGAATCGGCGATGGTGGAAGCTGCGGTGGTGTCAAAGAGGTGTAGAATCACCAGAGAAAGGGGCGAATTCCATGGCTCGACGTAGAGGTGCTGCGCAGGAGGATCTGTGAGCGCAGGTTTCTGCGAATTGAAGGAGAAGAGCCGCATACGTGAGATAGAATTAGAATTAGGGTTGTAATGTTATTGTATAGGAGGGCATAATGGTAATTCGGAGTCCTATTTAGGGAATTAAAAGCTTGTAGTCCTATTTAGGGAGTTTAGTTTAGTTTTAATCCTATATAGGACAATTACTAATAAAACTTGTATTAAGCCAAAACTGACACTCCCTCCCTATTTTAATGTTTTTTACGTTAGCTTTGGACACAATATTTAAGGGAGAATTGTAGGGATAATGAACAACATAGTAAAAGTAGGAGAGAATGTGAAAAAGTAGGAAAAAGAAGATAAAAAGTAGAAAAAGTACGCAATTTATACCGTGGGATCGGCCCACCATGCTCATGGTGTGTCGATCCCAAAACGATACCGTTGTAAGCTTCGTATTAAAAAAAAATGCAAATCTACAGATCCCCTTCATCTCCTTCGTTGTTTCATCTCCCCGTGGAACTCCTCTGCACTCCTTCCGCCGTCGCCTCACCGCCTTTGGTGCAATTGTCTTCCCTGGCCTTAAATTGGTTGCACAGATGTAGTGATTAGGTCGATTGCCGGTGTGGCCGCTGTGAGTATCTTCACGCCATCCCTTCCGGACTGAAGTAAAACTTCGGCGATATGCAGCTAAGCCTTGTTCCTGAATATTGCAGACCATGCCGTAATTTGGATCTGGACTGCGCACGTGTGGGCAAATTTAAAGACTTAAAGCTAATTGCTTGTTTTAATATATATATATATATATACATATATATATATATATATATATATATATATATATATATATCGGTTCAGGTGAAAAATGCATCTAATGTGAGCAATGAGAATGAATCTCAGCCATTGGATTTACGAAGTTGCACTAAAATTGGCTTTATGTTGCTGTAATATTTAAATTTTGCACATGTTGCACTAAAACTGTTTCATGTTGCATTAATATTTGACAGCGTTGCACCGAAATAGCTTCATATTGCACTAGACACGTGTAATACGGATTTTTCATAAGTATTTACAGAAATGCCACCGTGCTAGATTGCATATTTCAGTGCATCATGAAGTGTCTTTTACTGTAACTTAGTCGAATTCAATGGCTGAGATTCATTTTCATTTCTCACCCAAAGGGTTCTTCTCGCTTGAACCTTACCCTATATATATATATGTATAATAGTACTAATTTTTTTAATATAAAAGTATATATTCTAATGAAGAAGACTCACCTTCGTTATATGTTGAAGATGACTGTTGTGAATTATTTTAGACCTTCCTCAATTTACATCTTGCGCACACTCCAGTTACATCAGAATTTGCCTAAAGTTACATATCTATAAGCGTGAGTTACATGTCAAATTTTCTCAACAAGTTACATCTCACTTACACGTGATTTACATTTCCTATAATGCGAGTTACACCACAATGTAATGCGAGTTACACAACACAACAAGTCCCTGGTATTCAAAAACAAATTATAAAAAAACATATTTATAGCCTTGATATTAAAAACAAAACATATACACTATTTATGTAAAAAAAATTGGACAATTAGATTTCTTTTTTTATTATTTACATTGAAATCAATATTTTACTTCTTATACTCTGTTTTTAGATAACTTACATTTCAAATTGACTTAAGTTACATTTTTTTCAATGTAAGTTACATTTCTTTATATACGAGTTACATCAACATGCTGTTACAATTTAAAAAGAAAAGGCTGGAAGCAGTGGGAGCAGGATGCTCATTGTGAGCCGCTCCCACGGTATACCAACTGGTAAAGTAAGAATAATTAAATATTTTTAAAGGAAAAAATTATCAAAAAGGTAAAGTGTGAAACTTTTAAATATATCACAAAATGGAAAGTGTATGGAACTTTAAAATATAGAGGGAGTATTATATTTCACAAAAGGGGCATGCCCTCGGTGAGACATGAGCATAACAGGTCTATGCTTCAGCACACCTTCACACAATTACATCAAAATCTAGTTTTCCTCCATTTCTCTTCAACACCTGCAACACATCATTCTGAATCATCAAAGCTGGATATAAAAAAATTGTCAAAAGTCGATCATAGATTCATAGTAGCTGGATAAAGTCTAAAGAGAACCCTATACACATGTAGTCTAATTTGCATAACAAGACCATTGACGGTGAATTGTTTATGGGCAAAAATAGTTTCAATCCTTGCTTTCCACACCGAATACACAGTTGCAATACATTGCTAAACGAGCAACCTTACTCATGAGTCTCGCACCCCCATACTCCTTCATGCACAATTTAACTGTACTCAACAACGTAGATGTGTTTTTCTTCATTTTTATCCATTGTCCAACCTCCTTCCACACAACACTAGTAAATGGGCTTTTAAAGAACAAATGCTCATCTGAGTCTATTTGTACTATAAAGAAACAACATGTTTTATCCATGTCAATATACATCAAGTTATCACAGGTAGGTAAACGGTTTCTTAACCCAAGCCACAATATAAAGGAATACTATTTAGGGGGGTTTAGTTTTTCCAAATCAGCCTCATCCATGGTTTAATGTGGTCTTTTGTTCTCATAATACCATACACCTTACCGGCATTAATCTTCCCAAGAACAAGGACAGAATTAAAACAGTTTATAACCTCCATTTCCCCCACCAAGAAGAGCACACAGATCATCTCTAATCTTGATAAGCCTTTTCAGAAGCGGGGATACACCAGTCTGATGTGTCCAATCCCAGATGGAGCAGTTCTTTAAGTTCACACTGTGGAACCATTTAACCCACAAGATGTCCTTCTTCATATGAATATTCCATAGTATTTTTTATAGGAATGCAGAGTTCCCTTTTTTTACAGTCTCTTAGTCCTAATCCTCCTTTAGGTTTGTACACATCTACCCACGCCACATTTGCATTCGGACCACCCCATAAAAAGTGTCTATAGTGACTCACAATTTTTCAATAACGGCACGGGGAATAGGCCGGGAAGACTTGAATTCAATATGACTAAACACCCTGAATCACTGTACGAATTAGTTTCAGTCTACATGCATAACTCAAGTTCTTTGTCTTCCACTTCATAGTGAACTCTTCAATTTTTTTAAGAAAAGGGGAATATTGTGCTACAAATACTCTTAAAGGAGCCAAACGAACCCCTCAGTACCTAACGGGAAAGTCTCCCATTAGGGCCCCAACCGTAGCAGTAATGATTTCTTTCTCAAAATCAGAAACACCTGTTAAAAAGATGTTAGATTTAGCGCAATTAATGGAGAAGAGGCCAGATGCTTCATGGAAATCTTCCATACATTTCATAAGGATCTGATTGGATATTAAGTCACCCCTACAATTGAGCATCAAGTCATCAGCGAATATTAAATGAGAGATTTTCAATTGAGCACACTTTGGGTGCAATTGGAAATCTGGCATAGAGGTACTGATGAGATATAGTATTCCGGCCTACTACTATTCAGGAGCCCGAGGCATCACCCCGGTACGAAGCCTAGACGGGAGGCCCATTTAGGCCTACCCGGCCCATTTCGGCCTACCTGACCCATTTCGGCCCAACCGGCCCTTTTAGGCTCATTGGCCCATGAAAAATAACCCTTACATCCCTCCATCTATAAATAGGAAGCCACGCTTCCATTAGAGGGGATCTTTTGGCTCTTCTCTTCTGGGAGCTAACTTCTCCTCCTCCTCCTCTCTACTACTTCTTCCTCTTTTGTAGATTAGCAAAAAGACTCAATTAATGGGAGCTCCGAGATATTTGTACTATGTAAATGGTGAGGAGAGTATTAATGAGACAGAGAGGACTTGGACATTAGCCTAAAAAGTCCCGTGGTTTTCTCCCTTTCGAATTTCCACTTAAAAGTAGAGTATTCGTATATACCTATATCTATATTTACTATTTTATGTCGGATTAAACCCAACAATATCTATATCTATATTTACTATTTTTATGTTGGATTAAACCCAACATGTAAACATGTTTAAGCTTCTTGAAAGATACTCCATTGACAACAAAGAAAGGGTAGGGGACATAGGATCTCCCTGCCTCAAACCTCTCTTTCCCCATAAAACCATGCAACCCTCCAATTATTGAGATTGATAAAGTGGTAGTACTAATGCATTCTCATATATATCCACCCAATGTTCTAAAAGGCGCTAGTCGGGCGCCAGCCCAGCGCCTAGCGCCTAGGTGGCTAGGCGGGCGCCTAGTCGGGGACTAGTCGGAAACATAAAAATTGCATTTTTATCTATATTTTTGCATAAATATGATAAGTAAAATTGTTTTTTTGTGTGTATAAAATACATATAAACATATACGTTAACAAACATGAATGATAGAATTATCACATTTAATCATACGTAGTATATGATAATTAATCACTTAACTTCATCATGTTATAAATATAAATAATGATAAAATTTAGTTATGTATTGTCACGCCCCGGACCGATCCGGACACGTCAACAACCCACCGTACAATACGAATAGTCAACCAAAGTACAACACATCCGTATTATACAAAGCGTCTCGAATATCATTAACACATAAGTCATCCATAAACATGCATAATAAGCAATTTAATATGCAACGGAAACATAGTTTGAAATCAAATGCCACACAGGGCAAACATGAGCTCGCAAGCTCTAAGTAAAAATATCCATGAGCAAATTTATTAATGTTCAAATCAGAATGGAAGAAGCACGAACCAATCTTCTCTCCGGGAATCACTCGATCAACGAGCACAGGAAGCAAGCTTTAGCCTCAACCTGAAATGGTGGTGGGACGCCCCCGAAGGGGTCAGTACTCTATAGGGCTATAAAGTACTGGTGTGGATGACATCTAATATATATACAACAAGTATTTCAAACACAAGACCCTCAAATAGGATGATAGTACAATATGGTTGTAACCCTGAGTTACCCCGTTGGAAAATATACTTACTTTATATAAAGTCAAGTAGTCGGCCCGTAGACCCATTTTCATTTAGAAATCACCATTCCCATTCCCGTGACTATAAGCCACGACATCTCATAGAGTCCAACCCTAATACATGACATTGCATTCTAGAGCTCCGCTCTATCACATCATCGTATAATTCATGTCACTTGGGTCCATTTCCTTACCTTGCATTCTAGAGCTCAGCTCTATCACATCACCATGCACTCTGATGGAGTATATGGCCCAGGAACCCCCGGCCCATAGACTCCTACTTCTCCTATAGAGGCCCATTGAGCTCAAGGAACATTTGAAGCCCAAATGCAGCGGCCCAAGTCTCAAAGAAGCCCGAAATACACACCGGGGTGCCTTCGGCCTCCTTGGCCGAAGGCTCTAAAATACACAGGGCACCAAGATTCGAGCATGCGAAGCTACTGGGAGAAAACAGCGTAAAACAGTAGCCCTCGGATTCCGGCAGGCCTTCGGCCAAACACCTGCTGCCCTCGGCATCATGGAATCCTTCGGCACTCCCATGCCTTCGGCTGCACGAGCCCTCGGCCGCAGGGGGAGCCCTCGGCCAACAACTCAATCATCGAAAAGATTCCCTTTGGAGACAAGCAACCACCGCATTTAATGCAACGTCACATCCACCCACCGCATTCAATGCGGAGCACATGCAACTGCCAGTGCCACCCGATTGAGGTGACCCCTTGGCCGTCGGATTATCGCCACGTGTACTCTCATCGCATTTATTTCTACTATAAATACCACCTCATTTCCCCATTGTAAAGGACCACATCCAGAATCCCAACACATCTCGAGTTATTAATACAATCTCCTCTCTCTCCTACTTGTTTGCTCTGACTTCTCTCTGGGTTATTCTCATAATAGCCCCTCGGATAAGCTACCCCCCGGGTACACTGTCCATCACACTCCTTAGAGCTCCAACCCTAATACATGACATTGTATTCTAGAGCTCCGATGTATCACATCACCTTACAATTCATGTCACTTGGGTCAATTTCCTTTACCTTGCATTCTAGAGCTCGGCTCTATCACATCACCATGCACTCCTTACAGCTCCAACCCTAAGCAAACCTATGCCTAGAATTGACATATCAATAAACTACCTTGGGTCATCCTTAAAGACTGCCCATAACTTAAACCTTAGCTTCATACTAAGTCATTTTATACACTTGAAGTATATTCAAGTGCATTGCATACAATCCAATCCTTAGGATCAATTCTATCAACAATTTCCAATAATCACTAACTAGTATTTCAATACTATTAAGATTATTGTTATCATACAAATATTCTCATTTTGTAATTCCCTACATATTTAGAAGTATGTAGGAGAAACTTAAGTACTCAATCTCAATACATAAATATTCATTTATGTATCCACATAATTCATACATGAGTAAAATGCCTATTTCACAAAATAGTTCATTTATAACTCATTTAATCTCATGTTATTCATACAATCTCAAATCATTTCCAATTTCATTCTTTGTCAGCTATATCAGTATTTCATCAATATTTAAGAATCATAATCCATGAAAAAATATGATTTAGGCATTTAGGTAATCTCATGATTAACCTACAAGTTGTAAGCAATCAGATGTCGATCCTCACCTCAAATGAGCTTTAAAACTTTTCTTCTCGATCCAATGACCAAAGCCTCGGGCAAGGAAGTTTGAGAACTGGTTCCTGGCTTAGAAATGAGTGTTAAACAGCCTTCTCAAAGTGCTAGCTCAACCTCTAACTGTTGATACGAAAACAGTCCCTAGAATTGGTTGTGTGGATCTCTCCCTCTCTCTTATCCTTGGGAGTCCGAATGAGGGGCTTGTAGGAGTGTCTAAGACCTTTCAATAAGGTTGGATAAGTTGTGTGGAGTGAAATGAATTGGTATGGTTAGGGGTGAGCAAATAACCGATTCAACCGACCTGACCGAAAACCGATATGATGACCGAACCGACCGAAAAAATCGGTTTTCGGTTGGTTATCGGTTATCATAAATTAAAAATAATCGGTTATTCGGTTATTCGGTTTTCGATGACCGAACCGACCGATAACCGTACGATTTTTTTAATTTTTTTATTTTTTTGTAAATATTTAATTAAATATAATTAATATACTCCATAATAAATTAATAACTCCATAGTAACGATAAAAAAAAAACTCCATAGTAATGAAATATGAAGTCCAGCCCATGTCTATTGAACTCCACCTACAAAACTCATCAGTGGAATGCTATGGAGCCCGTTCTTCAATTATCCACTTCCCCATTTCTTAAACTTTTATACTTATAATCAATTCATGGAACACTGTTCAAAATTTCAAACCTCCACGTACACCTTCATTAGTTCTGGAGGAATCAACCTTGGTAAAGAAAAATCAACCGAAATCCTTATTTAATCGTTGCGAAATTGCACACATTTTTTCTTTTAATGTTTTCTAGATCCTTTATTATCTTACTCAACATGGCAGATCTTTTGATTTTTAATTTTTTCTTTAGTGGGATTTAAAATATTCAGAAACTTTTAGATGGGTTTGCTCATTTGGGGTGTAAAGATTAATAAGATATTAGCTTATTTATTTGCTAACATATTCTTTTTTATTTTGTTTTCATATTGAAAAAGACAATTGTGGAACAATGAAGTAGTTTCAACGTGGGATTTTTTAGTTTTTGTAATTGTATTGTGCTAAGAACAATTATTTACATTTAAATATGTTGAATCCATTTTGATATTTATTATTTTATTTATTAATGTGCTATCTACAACTTTTATAATTTTGAAAAATATATGTTTTGGTCGGTTATGTTCAGTTATTCGGTTACCGACCGAAACCGAATGACATTTTTCGGTCGGTTTTTGTAATGTTGTCGGTCGGTTTTCGGTCGGTTATGAGAGGAAAAAACATTGGTCGGTTATTCGGTTATCGGTCGGTGATTTGACCGACCGACCGAATGCTCACCCCTAGGTATGGTCTCCATGAGATATGTTTAGACATGGGTGGGTCTCACTTTTGATCTCTTTTGTCATGTGCAGCTCTTAAGTCAAAAATATGGCCGCCCTTCCCCTCATCTAACATGATTTTATTTGTCTTACAGGTACTCAAGTCATGTGGGATGGTTCCCAATTGATCCCAATCCATTTGGGGTCCAAAATATCTACCAATACTTCCAAAAATGGAAAGACGGGTCCTATTGTTTTATCTTTTGTCAAAAGATGTGTTTTTGTACTCATTCTAATTTATTTAGAACAATTCAACCCTCTGCATCATATTATTGATCTCCAATATGTGTAGGATCATCCCAATAATTTACATGATGAATACTATAGAAGAAAAACTCTACTCCCATTATTTAGTTCAATAATGTCAAAGATGGGACCGCAGGCATTTGTATTCTTCTCTAAATATCCTATCACTTATTTATGACATTAGTATTCATATTGCTGGGCTACTAGCCGTGTGGGTCACCCTCAAGTGGGCTTAGGGCGCCACTCTTGAATGCTTACTATTTTAGCACGTTGGGCCCAAAATGATGTTTGGGCCGTCCGACCTTCCTTAGTTTGTATCAAAAGTTATGTATCATTATTTAGATAATGTTGGGATCTTATATTTATTTAGATGGCCCACATAAGTATTTGAAGGCCCATCATTAATATACGAGCTCAAACGGTAAAATATTCAAGCACGCATTACACGAATCATTAATCGTTTTGCACTCGTTCGACAATAGGAAGTTCAATACATAAACTTTGAATTTTAAATTGAATTTCAAGGACGTTTGGGTGCGATGTCACGTGTATACAAACATATATAGTTTTATCTTAATTTACAACTTCATTTCTTTATATTCATGGCTAAATTTCAAGTACGTATATCGCTTAGAAAATTAAAATTAAAAAGAGAAGTAATGTTCGGCGAATCTAGACGGTCTAGGCGGCCGATTAGGCGCTCTAGGCGGGCAACTAGGCGGCCGACTAATTCATTTAGACGGTAAACCAATTAGTCGGAGCGCCTAGACGAAAATCGGGGCGCCCGACCACCGCCTAGCGCCTAGGCGGGGACTAGTCAGACGCCTAGAACGATTTTTAGAACATAGTTAATCCACCTAACAAACAAAGGTGGGGAGCCAAGAGCATCCAACATATCTTTAAGGAACATCCATGAGAGTGTATCATAAGCTTTCTTAAAGTCCACCTTAATTAGACATATCGGATAAATAAATTTTCGGGTGTAGCCTCTTACCAGTTCTTGTGCTAGAAAGATATTATATGTGATAATGTCAATAATCTTGGGTAAAAGAGGGTTCATCCCGGTAGCCAACACCTTTGAAATGGTTTTGTAGATAACGTTTGTGCACGATATTGGTCTAAAATCAGCTGCGGTAGGATTATGGAATTTTTTAGTGATTAGTGCAATGGATGTATGGATTATCTGCTTCAAAAGTTTAGCGTGAGCAAAGAACTCCATCAATGCTTTAGTACAATCTTCCCTCCTAACATTTCCCAATTTTGCCTTAAAAAAATAGATAAGAACCCATTGCGTCCCGGAGCTTTGTCTTCTCCATTCTCCAATGTCAAAAAGAGAGTCTTTAATCTCTTTTATGGTAACCGAAGCAATCAGACTATCTGCCATAGCTAAATCAATCAACATCCCACTTTTGACTACATTAACATCAAGAAGTTTGCATGGTTTATGAGTCCCTAGTATGGATTGAAAGTGATTTTAGATTTCCTCTACAACTTCTTCACAAGATGTTGTTAACTAGTCATCGTCTTTTAGAATGGAAGCAATGCAATTCCTGGATGAGTTTCTTTTTGCGATTTAGTACATCCGCCGTCTGCCTCTACTCGATGATTTGTTTTAGCCCTTCGTTGGTAAAATAAGAGTTTAGCTTCAGACAGAAAGTTTGCCTCCTTCATATATTTCTGTACCTTCTCCAGTAACATAGGGTTATCAGAATCCAAAAGCCGTAATTATTGGTCTACCTTGAATCTCTCTCCTGCCTCTTTTGCTCTTGATGAAATGTGAGAGAACTCAGCTTAACATTTTCAGTTTGGAGCATATTTGGTACTGATAGTACCCTCTACTGCCCTTCCCTGGCACACATTTTTGTTTAATATTCCCACCTTGATCAATAGTACCTTGAGTAGATTCACAATAGGAGTAAGCATGCTTCCACCGTGTTTATTCCTGGTACCTAGTTCATGACTAATTGTCTTTTTATCTCCATTAACCTCAAGGGAACTTTAGCTTTCTCTTTCACCATGTTCAGAACCACTTCCTTCACAGAGTCATTGTCTTTAATCTCCTCGGTGTTTGTTTCTTCTTTTCAATTAACATGGTCCTCCACAACCGTTTTTTTCAAGTTCACTACTTCCTAGGCTTGGTCCATCTTCCATCACATTATTTTCACACCATATGGTAGCTAAAGTTGTGGCTGCATTTACCTCTATCTGAGGCCTTCCCTGAAGACCCACCCTAGTGCTCTCCCTCGTTTGTTGTTGTTCTTTCTCTAGGTTGTGAAGGCTTATGCAGGTAAACATATGGTGACCAAACTTTTTGCAGTGAAAGCAATAATTTAGGAAGGTTTCGTATATCACACACTAAGTAAAGAATCTCCCTGATTTTAGCTTTATTTTCACCTTCAGTGGAGGAGGTTTGTATATGTCAACTTCACCAAGGACCCTATGTAACGCCCCTCTCAGGGTTAAAGGATACGTTACACTAACTTATTACTTTTAAAAATAATTACAATATAACGGCCGTCTATTTAAGAAAATAACCCTGATAAAATTTCAAAAGTAACTAAAACAACTCCAAATAAAAACTTAATAAAATATAGTTATCACCAGCAAATGTGACAACCACCTGGATCCAGGAATTTATTCAAACATCAAATTCTAAAATAAAATAAAATAATAATAATCTCTTTATTATAAGACTGAATTACTGAGACAAAATAATATCTAGCTAAAAGCCGCCAAGGTCGTTCCCGTTAACTCATCTTGGCACGCGTTCCACTCTCTCATCATCTTCCTAGGCCTTGGCCTTACCCTTAGTATCTGTACATGCGAAGAAAGAAAACTGATAAGCTTTACGCTTAGTAAGTCACTATGGATCCACAAAAATATCTAGAAGTCTATGTCAATTTATCAATAGATAAATTTAGGCTATAAGCATGCACTGAACAAATAACTAACACATAACTTCTCAAATACATTTTGAGGGAGATCTCAAAAGAAAACTCTTTTCGAAAATAATTTCTCAAAACTGCTGGAGAGATCTCAAAAAGATTTCTTTCTCAAAACATCTCTGTAAAACTTTCTGAAAGAGATCTCAAAAACACTTTCTGTAAAACTTTCTGAAAGAGATCTCAAAAACAACTTTCTTTAAAACTTTCTGAAAGAGATCTCAAAAACAACTTTCTGTAAAACTTTCTGAAAGAGATCTCAAAAACAACTTTCTGTAAAACTTTCTGAAAGAGATCTCAAAAACAACTTTCTGTAAAACTCTTTGTGGCTAATTTTACTCTGTGGGCCCGTGATATGTACCCAAAGGCGCCAATCCGACAGCTCAGGGGAGCGACCCACTAAACATATCGGACTCTCTGAAACTCTGAAACTCTGATTACTCTGTGGGAACTTGTTCCCGGGTACATATCACTTAATCTTTCACTTTAAATATTAGTTCTTTTTATAGTGTCGTTTGGATAACCACATCATTAAATCAGAAAATAAAAATACTGACAAACTCTTGACTATGCCAGATAATAATCATCACTTAATACAACAAATAAAATAACTCATCACATAATTCACATAGTTCACATAATAGCAAATAGACTAAAATCATCTATTAAAAATCAACAAGACTTCTTTCTTTTATTTGGTTGAACAAACATGTACAGGTGGTAGTGAACTTACCTGTTAACGGCTGAACTCAAAATACTCAAATAAGCGTGGCACCTTGATAACGTCTTCCGGTAAGCTCTTACTTGAAATCTTTATTTAGATTTAAGAGTATAACTAAAGTTAGATGTATTATTAATTCAAGTAACTTTAAAACAAACTAGTAAACTCACCCGTGCGATGCACGGTTTGAGAATTTTTCTTTTGAATTTATGTGTGCTTAGTAATTCAAATCACGCTCTCGATTGATGACAACATTATCTTCATGTAATACAGATATACATCAAAGCATTAAACGAAACACACTTATAATATATTATTATGGTCAAAATGAGATTACTAAGAATTACTTAAAAGATAAAAAACATCCAACAAATATGTTGAAACCATAACATTGTAAATATGCATTGAAATCGATGTGCTCACAATACTAAATCATTACTTCCGGGTACTTCTTATTGGCCTCCATCCATGCTGTAAACATACTGTCCTTAACTGAACATGCCCAAACCACTGAATCCAGAGGCTGATCATCGCGAAAGACAACACTTTGTTCTTCCGGCAAATGAAAGATCAAAGGTTCAACTGTCGGGGTCTTATATTGAATTTGAAACCCAAATATGCGCCAAGCAGCCTCACACGCAGAAATGTATCTATAGTCATAGTACATCTGTATCTCATCGACTGATCGTGCATTGCACGGTTAACATTTGAAGTTGTTAATAGGAATGCTTAGGAATCAACACATTTTAGCTCTCACTAACTTATGTCAAAATCATTTCTTTTAGTAAAATGGTTCGCTAGTAATTCACCTTGCGATGCGCAAATGATTTTGCCTTTTTCATTCTCAAAGGTTTATAAAAAATAATTGAAGGTAAATTATTTATAATGACTAAGTAATAGGGTGACTATAAATTTACACGAATTGCATTTTTTTAGGCGAAATGTCTTTCTATATAAGTAAAATAAGGGAGTAAAATATGTGAAAGTGTGTTATATCATTCTTGAATTATACTTGAATCTAAATTTGTGGGAAAATGTTCAAATAAGTGCTTCTACTATTTCTAATATCCAAATATGATCTGGTCTGGTTTGTTAAAGTTTGGTTTGGTATTAGGCTGAAATAAGCCTAAGTATAAACATCTCAAGTAATATGGTGACTGTGCATTTATACGAATTGCATTTTTACACGAATTGCCTGGGTAAATTGGCAAATCAGGGGTTGTACGAATATGTGAAAGTGTTTTATGGCATTATTAAACAATACTGAAATACGAACGCCATTTATATTATTGATTTCTAGTATAATACCTGTGCGATGTATGGTCAAAGAATAATATTCTCTAAGAAAATACTTACACATGTCATCCTTTTTTATTTGTCAAACACTATTTTCCAAGTCAATGATGTCAACTTTAACCGAATATATATTTATACACGTGTTATATTGATAAAATTAAAATCATATGAAAATGTTCCTTGTTCAAAGTATTATCATAAAAGTATAAATTTATTAAGTTTCACAAACATATACTCCCTCCGTCCCATGGAGAAGTTCCCAGGTTGACTTTCACACATATTAAGGAAATAAAGTTACTGGGGGGTAAATTTTACTGTTTGGCACTGTTTCGACACTGTTTGGCACTGTTTCGACACTGTTTTGCACTGTTTTGCACTGTTTGGCACTGTTTTGATGTAGAATAACTTTCCATTTAGGGAAATGGAAACTTCTTGTTGGGACTGCCAAAAAAGGAAATTGGGAACTTGTCCCTGGGACGGAGGTAGTATTAGTTATAATAAATCAAAGTTTATTATCTTTGACTGAAAAAATCAAAGATGGCTAAATAAAAGGGGACGAAGATAGTACAAAATCAATTATATAAATATGTCTTCACATAATAATGTAATGTAATATTGATCATGACTAAAAATATATTTTTTCAACAACGAACAACTTTCCGTCGTTGACTTTTATTTAGAATCATGATACACTAAGAGTTCGTTTGATATAGCCCATTTGATACCTTCAGATCCGAGAATCCACAAATTCGACTCTGCATTGTTCACAAAATTTGAGTTTATCTTTGTTATCTCGGATAACTTGATAATTTTCACACGCGCAAATTTCACTTTTGATAGCCCAAATATTCTTTCACAAAATAATCTATCATTTTCTAGTTTACTTGCTTAAACAACAACCAAAAAATTAGAACAAATTAGTCTTCCAAATCACCACCACTACTCCGGTAGATGTATCATTTATGTGTATTTCTTAATTGTCAGAATCTGATCTCATATAATGTGTTTATGCTTAATATGAGACTCAAATAAGTAAAAAATCGATCTTGAAGAGACCAAATCATGTGGAGAATTCTAGAAATTCTTCACCGCCCTCTGTACCCAATTATTTTATGCCGAGTACTACATAGTATCTCATATTCTCACCGCTCTCAATACCCTAACTTTCCATGTGTCACCTACTTCCCATTTTTTCATGCCCCTCCTCTTTCTCCCACCTCCGCATTTACTTATCCTTAATTACCAAGCCATCAAAAAGTAGGAGTCTGCGATCCCTGTTCGTAGAGACCGACGGTAGACATGGCTACTCAGACTTTCCTGTAACTGCATCTCAAAGTTATCATCGAGGGAATTCTTCCTCTTCGACAACAGACTATTCGTTCGTGCAGCTATTAATTTCTATCGCAATGGTAAGAGTAAAAACTAACGCATGCTACACGGATCAATTGTTTACGAAAAAGTACTCCGTATTTTGTATTGAAATTTTGTTGACTGATGCTAACACCCAGAAAATCATTATGCCACAACAGATCTAATAGATCTACAATTTCTTAATCCCCCTTCCCCTATTTTCGTAATATGTATATAGTAGTTTTTTTTAAAGAACACTGTAGACTTGAGGCAGTTGAGACATTACTCTGTTTAGAAACACGATCTAGCATCTACGGGAAACTGCTTTGGGAGTAAGTGTGTTCTTATGAAATCTAATTTTATAAAAATGTTTTCAAAAAATAAATTAGAAAAAATTGCATAGACTAAAACAATTGACGGTAAAAATTTAATGTTGTAGAAGAATGAAAGTTAGTCCATAACTACACCACTTACGATGACAAACGTATGCATTTATAATAAATATATACTCCGTACTTGTTTATTTTCCATAGAACATGTAATATGTAATCTTCGAATAGGATATATGGAGTTTATTCTATGACTATGGGTTATGACTTAATCCTGAACAAAATATGACACTTCATTGAACTGTACGATGATTTTTGAAAACTAAAACCTAATGGCTGAACAATATATGGAACTTTTTTTGAACTTCCTTTAATATGTGAAATGTGAAACTTAATGATAGATGAATCCAAGTATAGGCCTTCACTGAACTTTATTCTGATTTTTTAAGCACAAAGCCACACATGAACAAATAGTCTACTCACCACTTCGGTGATAGCCATTTTTATGGGGCTTGGGTATAATCTCATAACACCCACTTCACTCCTATATATGTTCAATTATAATCTAATTGTATCTTTCATCATTAAGCAAGTACCTATGATTCATAACTTGTATTCCATAAATAAAAGCATCATGAATATAAATATGTGGACTCTTTTGCTGCACATAGTATATTGTATATATGCATAAAGAGAAACATCAGCACTTGATTACACATAGTATATGACCAGCACAATGATTCTTCGCAACTTCCATTGAAGAAATCTTGGTTCCCAGTAGCCTATGAAGGCAATGCAGCTCCACTTGGATGGAGAAGTTATCATATACCACATTTCTTCTTTCTTATCCACCAAGGATCATGTAAGCCATTATTTGAGTGATAAAAGTAGTGCCCGTGTATTACAACCATATACGAAAACTATATATATTATTGGTTTCTATTTTTGCTATTCCAGCTAAAACGCCGATCCGAAGTTAAAATTATTACTCTCGAGTGAGCTTTTTATAGGTGAACAAATCACCAGCAATATGGTGGAATGGGCAACTGTCATGCCTCCGTTTTCCACCAATAAGAATCACGCAAGGCAATTAATTGAAACGAATTATAGCAAACATTGTTGTCCGCCCGTTTAGACTAATAGGATAACTTCAAAATAATTTTCAACTGTTCACACCTCTCACAGCGTCCAATGGCAACGGCGCAATAAGAATGGGGAAAAGTAACGCATTTGGCAATCACACCTCCATTTACCCTTTACCCTCACTACGTACTTTTTTGCCAATAAAAACAACGCACTCAGACAACGACAGATTTCAGCGGGAACACTGTTCCCTCAAGTTCTTTTGCTTTTAGATTAAGGTATATCTTGAGATTTTGAAAAACCATTCTGCAGGAGCTCTCTAGATGTTCGATTTAATTATTTAAATAAGGGATAAGCTCATGCTACGCCAAATTGTCACTTGCAAAAGAAACTCTTTAAAACATTAAAACCGAGATTAGCTCCGTTTTTTAATAAAACCGACCGCTGTTGTGGCTTTAAAATAAATGCAGGGAAAAATAGTATAACTATGCTGAAATCATAAACAAGTCCAGTGGTTACTTAAAATTGATCTCAGCCGGTCTGAAACTCAAGATGAATAATTTGCATCTGTTCAAACTCTACGCCTAGAAATATAGGACTAAGAATCATATTCTAGTTGCAAAGCTTCCCCTGCCCAGAAACTTCCCTTGATGCAGACGGAAGTCTAAAAGTAGGAGAGGCCAAAACTGTTTTCTAGGATCATTATGTAAATCGTAAAACAGTCCATATTCCACATTAAACTAGTAATTATTTTGTTCTATCTATTAAAATCTCTCTGTGAACAGCTATTATACTCCTGATTGCAAGGAAGACTTGGAAAATTAAACATACCAGGCAGGATATGGTGATACAAGGAAGAGATGAGCTTTAACAACAGGGTTGAATGGAAACTTTTGGATGAAGGGAATACAAGGATCGACTGCTATGGGTGGGGAGATCAGAGAGATCAATGTTCCGTCGTTAAGGAGGAGATGAGGCGCACGGTTAAGAACCGATGAATAGGTTTATGAGTGTACTTTAGCATTAATCCTAGGGCTTTTATTGTAAAGAGATACTTATTTGGGCTAACAAAACTGATCCAATTCGGGTCTCATAATCTTTAAAAGAAATTATTTTTCTGAAACTAATAGTAAAAATCTCCCTTTTTCTTATGAAATGACAAAATCTAAAATAGTATTTATTTCTTCAATTAAAATTATTATGAGCTTACCGGTCCACGTTACCTGCCAAAAACATGTTAAATAATATATCAAATTATCCATAGAAGAAATTTATTTAACTGACTAACTAAATAATAACGATTAATATAACTAGCTTACAAAAATCGGGGTGTTACACCCTAGCATAGTCCATTTTCGTCTTCTCGTTTGTTACTTCATCTGTATAAGTCGGTTGACCCACTTCTAAACCCTAGCATAGTCCATTTTCGTCTTCTCATTTGTTAGTTCATCTGTATAAGTCGGTTGACCCACTTCTGATCCTATTACATTGATTTTTTCCTCATTCCAGTATTGCATTGGCATTCTTCATCTTCAAAGGAGAAGTCTTCTGATAACTCCTTTAACATCAACATTCTCCCTAGAACATCATCAGGGCCATTCAACAATACCCTAGTTCTATCCTCCCATGTTTTAAACTGAAACACCATCCATCCTTTCGAATGGGGGAGTAACTTACACTTCACACCCCATGCCTCCATCAGCTTGTGCACTGATCGATTTCATCCCTAAACAATGAGACAAAGCCAAGAGGGGACAATTCATTTTGAGTACAGGGAGAGTTTTTCATAAAATACTTGATAAAAGTATTCAGAAGGGTCTTCATAAGGATAGTATTCCAACGATTCCTCTATGAGACAATCAATAATTAGCTTCATTTTTTTATTAGGTCTTGCTTTAGCTTCGTTAGGGATTAATTATTAGACGAACTAGAACGGAATTTAGAGAAATTCCAATGAAACTTCTTGGTTTAAATATGGTATTATTAAAAGAGAAAAAATCGCTTGAGTTTTCCCATGGGAGAACCACGGAAAACACGACTTATTTGGATAACCCGGTGACCTACCAATTGTAGAGGAAATCTAATAGCTGATACATGTTAGGAATTATTCTGTATTTAGGAAACTCTTGTTTATTATAAATATATCTCTCAGGACCCTCATTAGGGTAACCTGTCCAGTTTATTCACATGGTATCAAGAGCCTAAAAAGCCCTAAATTTTTTTTCCGTTTCTCTTCTTTCGATCGATCGCCGCGCCATGTCTAGCGCCGACCATATTGTCTCCGCTGCAGGTCCACCGCCGGCCAGCACTGTTGTCGAGACTTTCACAACCGAGGTCCCCCCTTCTTCTCCTCTATCGGTTAGCACTGGCCCCTCTTTTGATGCTGCTTTTTCATCCGGCGCCGCCTACGTCAACGCATCGCAGCCTGGCTTCAGTGCAGTCCATTCCGTTTCAGCAGGCATGCCTTTCAATTCGGTTCCATGGCAGCACACTATTCCAGCGTGCTCTTCAATTCCGAGCATAGCACATGGGATGTGGTCCTCACCAACATCTTTTCCTCTGTTCCAACAGCCTTTCAATTTGGTCCCACGGCATCACCCTGTTTCAACGATGCAACAGCCTATAGAGCCTCAACCAACACTGCCAGGCTCTCAATTTTTCGGTCCCACTTTCACTGGCTCTCCGGGGGTGGTCCGTCCTCCCGAGTCCTCGATTTTTGGGAGTCCCATGGCATCATTGGTACAATCTCTTACTCATATCTCTAATGTTAGTCAGATTGTGACCATTAAATTAAAAGCTGTTGAGGATTATTTAACCTGGCGAACTCAGTTTGAATCATTCTTAGTTTCCCAAGGTTTGTTTGGCATGCTTGATGGGTCTATTCCAGCTCCCCCCATGTATACTGTTGATCTTAATAATCGTCAGATGCCTAATACTGAGTATCATCACTGGCTAAGGGTGGACCAAACAATTCGTTCTTGGTTGTTTGCTACTCTTACTCGTGATGTCTTAACTGATGTTCATGATATCAAACACTCTTTTGGAATATGGAATAGACTCCAAACTCGATTTATGTCTGCAAGTTTACCTCGTTGCATGGAATTAAAGCGTCCGTTATCTAGTCTTAAAAAGAAAGAAAATCAATCTATGGAACATTATCTCCGAGATATAAAGAATGTGGTTGATTCTCTTGCTACGATTAATGCTCCGGTTTCGGCCAGAGAACTGCTTACAGCTGTTATTAGTGGATTGGGTCCCGAATATGAATTTTTGGTGGGCACCGTTATGCTTTTTCCCGATCAATTCCCATTTGAGGTCTTGGAACCTCGTCTCATGGAAGCTGAACAACGAGTTTTGTATACTCGTCAGCAAGCATCTTCTAGTGTTCATCAAGCATTTGGTGCTATGGGACAGCAGCCACCACCGCAAGCTTATGCTCCCCGAGGTCGGGGAGGTCGCGGCAGAGGCGACCGCGGCAGAGGCGGACGTGGTCGGGGTCGCCATCACTATGGTCAGCAGTTCGGCCAGCCCTACTATGGCCCACAGCCAGCCTACCAGCAGTTTCCTGGTGCAGCTCCCTTACCTCCTACATTCGGCCAGCAAGTCGGGCAGCAGGTCCAGGCCGGTTCTTCACATGCAACAGCTTCCTCTTCGGGCACTACAGGTTCTGCTAGTATATCTGTTTTGTCAACTTTAAATGCTAATCCCTATTTTATTCGGATCCGCATGAGTAACAACTGTTTGCAAATTAAGAATAGATTTGGGCTTAAAAATTCCTGACTTGGACCTAGTTTGCATAGGATGGCAATTAATTTGGGGGGCAGTAGGGAGGACAACTGGAGACGAAGGACCGGGAGTTACTGGGGGCTGGTGGTTAGGGATGGGCGTGTTTGCAGGAGGGGAAATGTGAATGGAAACAGGTGAGCTAGGTGTACTGGGTATGCCATGATCCTGATGATCATTGGCTGGAGTGGGTGGTGGGCTATTGTGGCAAAATGGTGGAGTGATCCCAGCATTTGGAGAAGGAGGTGGGGTATGCGTCAATTAGATGTCAAAAATGCTTTTCTTCATGGTAATCTCACTGAGGAAGTTTATATGCGTCAGCCGCGGGGTTTTATACATCCCCAATTTCCTGATTATGTATGTCGTTTGCGCAAGGCCATTTATGGCCTTAAGCAAGCTCCGCGGGCATGGTTTCATCGTTTCAGTAGTTTTCTCCTCTCTCATAATTTTTCGTGCAGTAAGTCTGACAATTCCCTTTTCATTTTTCGTTCCGGGTCATCTATTTTGTATTTGTTGTTGTATGTGGATGATATTATAATCATTGGTAATTCGTCCTCTCTTGTCACCTCCTTTATTCGACTTATTGCCTCTCAGTTCGCCATGAAGGATCTTGGTGATCTTAATTATTTCTTAGGCGTTCAGGCTGTTCACACTCCTACAGGTTTGTTTCTTTCACAACAAAAATATGTGTCTGATCTCCTTCACCGTTTTCACTTCCATACTTTAAAATCTGTTCGAACCCCCTTAGCCACTCGTACTTCTCTCTCTCTCATGGATGGCGAGCTCTTAGCAGATGCTACTGACTATCGCAGTATGGTAGGTGCATTACAGTATTTAACTTTGACACGACATGATATTACTTATGCAGTTCATTTAGTGTCTCAATTTATGCATGCTCCTCGTACTACTCATTTGCTTGCGGTCAAGCGCATTTTCAGATATTTACAGGGTACTTTGGATCATGGATTATTGCTGCAAAAATCTACTGCACCCTTACGTATTTTGGCCTATTCTGATGCTGATTGGGCTGGCTGTCCAGACAGTTCTCGCTCTACTTCTGGTTTTGCTGTCTTCTTGGGTCCCAATCTTGTCTCTTGGAAATCGAAAAAGCAGCCCACTGTGTCCAAGTCTTCTACTGAGGCAGAATATCGTGCCATAGCATATACAGTTCAGGACACTATTCATATTCGGTCCATTCTGTTTGAGCTAGGCTTTCCAGTTCGTGCCCCAGTTCAGCTTCTGTGTGATAATGTCTCAGCTTCATACTTGACGGCTAATCCAGTTCAGCACACTCGGAGCAAGCACATCCAGATTGATTATCATTTTGTTCGAGAGAGAGTGGCTCATGGAGATTTACGTGTTACATACATTCCTACTCATCTTCAGTTAGCTGATATTTTTACTAAAAGTCTTTCGAGTCAGCAATTTCATTTTTTAAAAGACAACCTGCGCGTTGTTTCTCCCGCACAGTTTGAGGGGGTGTAATAGCTGATACATGTTAGGAATTATTCTGTATTTAGGAAACTCCTGTTTATTATAAATATATCTCTCAGGACCCTCATTAGGGTAACCTGTCCAGTTTATTCACAAAATCTTCCAGTGAAGAAACCAACCAAACAATAACCCCAAACTTCAATCATGTTAACAGGCTCTCCCACACTCATATCCACATACTCCCCCCGAGTAGGTATGTATCTTAGAGCCCGTTTGGTGACTCAATTTTTCGGCTTATTGGTCAACTTTTCAACCAAACACGTAACTTTTAATTATGCACGCTGAATTGTGTAATAATAAGAAAAAGTAACGTTGAAGTTACTTTTCTGGCTGTATTGGCTGAAGTTACTGTAAAGACCATTTTAAATATTTTTCATATATATTTTTATTTATTTTATTAATAAAATATATTTTGAATATAATTTTTTCATAAATTAGCAGAATCAGCCAATAGAGGCACTTCAACCAGAACTTCATAGATTTCAGCAGAATCAGTGATTTGGCCGATTCCAGTGTTACCAAACGGGCTCTTAATTTCATTACCCTTATTGCGGCTCTGTTATCCCTAAACAAACCAGCCCAAGAAGGTTTATTTTTACCCTCCTTTTCTAGTTCATCATTAAGGTCGAACAGTTGGTGTGCACTAGTTTCTTTACCTTCTCCTGCTTCTCTGGAAACCGATATATTACTCCTTTACAGCGTATGATTAACTCATGGATTCTTTGTCATTTCCGCCATCTCTTCACACGCTTATTATATTGTAACTAAGGATTCCTTTTCCTTTCCCACAATCTGGTTGCCCACACATGGGGACCTAGCTTCTCCATTTTTCTTTTGTGTATTTGGTTTAGTGGGTGGGAAAGTGAATTTTGTGAAAGCCGGCGAGAGAAATCGAAGACATGGAAGCTAAGATGATGTTAAAGTTCCATAGAACTGGCTTCCAGGTGTTTGGGAAGTCCTAGAGAGAGAATCTCTCAAACCAGTTTTGTTCGTTGTACTTCTGTAGTCCTGTAGCATTCTTCCTCTACGAGCCTGTCCTTGCATTCTTGTGAGGAGTGTCATGTTTGGTTTTGAACTAAAATAAAAAAGAAACTTTTTCTTTGTATTCGAAATTGTACATAATTATCTCTGCACATAAATAATTATACACTCCTATTGCTTGTGTACATAATCAACTCAGAGCATCTCCAATGATAAAAGGACTTTTATCCTAAGATAGGACCTAATTATCACCAAAATTCCTAAATGGGACTTGACCTTTTATTTTACTTAATTAGGACTTTTATTCCCAGTATACCCTTGGTATAATAAACCCCATCAGCCCAACATCTCAATTCGATCGACATCTTTCTACTTTGCATCGATTGAAGGCAGCCCCTCTCCGATCGACATCCTCTTCCGCGCACCTTACTCCGACCAGCGGTCTCCAGGTAATTCCTCCTCCTTCTCTTCCTTCTTCTCCTTCTCCTCTTTCCTTATTTCTCTTCCCCCATCTCCTCTATTTTCTAATCCTCTTTCTTTTATTATCATTTTCTGTTATTTTGTTTGATTTTTTTTCGATTCTAAATGGATATTTAGAATTTGAAACCTTTGGGAATGAAAAGTTGAGGCTGTCGTTCAAAAAGTTTCAGATCTAAAATTTATTATTGTGTACCTTTATGAATTTGTAAAAATTGCCACATTTATGTCATTTGTTTATACAGATGGAAATATTACAAGTTCGAAAATGCCAGATTTTTGGAATTTTCACAAATTATGGCATTTAATTGAATTCATCGGCAACACAACTTCATATTTCTTCTCCTATTTCACATTTTCAACTCCAAAATTTGAAAATGTCATAATTTGTAATCCGAAAATTCCATGTTTATGCATATTGAAATGCCAATTTTTTGTCATTATTGTTATCATATAATTGTAATTTTGCCTGAAATCCCAATCATACACTCGACAGGAGGTAGCTGTGATTAAGAAGATATCAGTATCTCCATGGAGGATTTAGTCGTGGCACCATTCTCGCTGGAGGATTGGGCAGGTCACCTCACCGGAGGCGTGCAGCGGCAATCGGCGGCGACGGCGGCGATGGTCTTGACAGCCGCGGCCATGTCGGCCTGCACTGAAGGTGCTGAAGATGTCCGACAGTTTGAGGTTTTACGCTATAAGGATCAATGAATGAGGCAGCTGGGGAATTGTGTGTTGACTTTCGAGTCTTGACAGCTGGGTTTTATTTTTTATTTGGCCCAATTTCATCAAGGGCAATTGTGTCTAATCTGTTCATTTTTAATCTTATAAATTATGAGAGTCCTATTTGTGCATTTCAACATTGATTTAGTCCCATTTAGGGAATTACCTCATGGTAAAATGTGCACGGTGCACACGTGACATCAAAAATAGTCACATAAATATTAGTAAATAAATTCTTTCTTTCCTTATTTGAATGAACTTACCAAAATTGTATAAAATCATTCAAATAAGAAGAGAAATAATTTATTTGCTAATATTTATGTGTTTATCACTCATGCCACATGTGCACCGTGACATTATAGTATTGGAGATGCTCTCATGCGACAATTGTTTATGCATATAGATAATTACGTATAAATGTGTGTCGAGTGTATACAATTTTTGTGTCTACCAAGAATTGTTGAATAAAAAATAGGATCTAAAGTAAAAAAAATTGATAGATTTCAATTTTACTTCTTTTGACAAAAGATTTGAATTTTAATTTGAAATTATGAAATCGTGGTATAATTGATAAGTTTTCCTTTGGTTATACTTTTGATTTTCTCGTTCTTTTTAATTGAAAGAAACAAAATCAAACAACAACATAAAATTTATTTAAAGAAAGAATTTCTCGTTTCATTGAACTTTATCTACTTTCCTTCTTTTATTGTTCAAAAAAAATTGTGACTTTCTCTTTAAAATAATGACTTTATGATTCCTTATTTGTGTTGGTTGTATACAAATCTAAATTAAATCACACAATTTTATCTTTCTTATTTGAAATAATGACATAAATAATACACTCAGCTTTTAAATAGACAAAAATGAGACCTGGATCTGATTCGGCCAAAAAAGAGATTAAATTTAAATGAACAGACTGGAATGCCCCCGATATAAATCGTGAAACCCTCAATTCATGCTCATTCTTCCTTCACTGTTACCAGACGCAATCGTCCATCCGCCTCTCAGCTATCTTCGACCATTCCATCTCCTTCTTCTAGGCTTCGCCGCCGTTCTTCCACCGTCGCCCCTGCCCTGCGGCAACTCTTCTCCTTCTTGTTTCTTCTTCACCGATGCAACTATCTTCTCCGCCGTTCACAATGGATTATGACTCGATTTGGGGCCGCCAGTTCCGGATCCGCTAACCTCGAAAGACGACATCTCAGATTTCGCGCAGTGGGTGCCGGATCCACCTTCCTCAATGTTGGAGAGTGGCCTGAGGGAACGACAGGGGGCGGGGAAGGCGGGGCAGGGGAGGGAGTTGGGGACAGGGGCTGGATGGGGATCTGGTTTGTAGGGATGTAGGGGTCTGGTGCGTAGATCTAGGGAAGGGGAGGGGCCGGGGACAGAGAATAGGCGGCTAGGGGAAGGGGCTGGGGTGCGGTAGGTGTGGTGGTTGTGGACGGGGCAGGAGCGGCGGTGGACGGGCAGCAGCGGTGCAAGACGGCGGTGTAACTAGTTGCCGGAGGGGTCACTGTAACTGGCTGCCGGAGTGGGTCACTGTAACTACCGCCGGAGGTGGCCACTGTAACTAGCCGCAAGAGTGGTCATGGTAACAGGCCGCCGGAGGCGGTCACTGTAACTATCCGGTGGTCACTGTAACTGCTCGTCGGGATGGTCACTGTAACTGGCTGCCGGAGGCGGTCACTGTAACTAGGGTTGGTTCGGTATGGCATACCGAAATTTCTACGCCATACCGCATACCGTACCGAAAATCCGGTATTGGTAAATGTCATACCGTTACCATACCGAAAATTTCGGTATACCGAATTTCGGTATACCGAAAATTCGGTACGGTATGTAACCCATACCGTTTTATACCGAAAATTTACAACACTAAACTTCTTGGACGATTCTGTATAAAGCATTGACATAAAAAGCCTACTGAACATCCAAAAAAAATTGATTTTAACAAGTCAAAAGTAGCATACGACATCAATTAGAAAAACTGATACCAAAACTAAAACACAATATTTAATCCAAAGTAGAAAATACTAAAATTATGTGCTAATATCTCAAGTCTCAACACAATCCATAATGAAAATTAGAATAGTTATCCAACATAAATCAATGATAATTAGTGTTGTTAATAACAAATCTTTGAACCATTGTTGCAGCTCCAAAAGATAAGTAGGCTACCACTTCACTCCTGCATCCTTGCAAATGAAAATAAATCAGTTTTATTGTATTTAAATCCTCCCAGTTTTACATATTTAGACAGAAAAGTGGAACATAGTAAAGAACAAGAATTTTTGTGAAACACCTTGTGCTTTCCCCACTTTGCAATAATATAGTTCATCTTGTTGTGATTCAAACAATTATTCAACATGTGTTACACATAAACAGAGAATTGTTCTCCAGAATCATTAAGAAATGTATACTGTCTGAACAGCTAGGTAGGAAGTTTGCATTATGTTTGGAACATGGGGAAAAATTAATACGATTAATCTCACAAATCCCTTTAATACATTTTAGAACATTTGTGTTGATGCAAAAATATTCCTTCACAGTTTAACTCATTGGCCCGTTTTCCCTCATTGTAAAGATTTCATCTTCTTCATCTCGAGTTGGAATTAAACATCAACTTAAATATAAATTTAACTCAAATAAACACAAAAAAAGGGAAATAAAGGAGATAGTTTTGAGAATGGGGTCACGACATAAATCAAAACTTATTAGTTAAAGACCAATATATCACTAAGCTTTAGAGTACAAAAACAAGCTTGTAACACCGTCCCCAATATATCATGACTTTGGCAAGATTTTTGCAATACCAAAGATATGAAAAATGTTCCCATGAATGGGAAAGCAATTGAATTGAACTGGAAACCCAAAACATCAGCAAATCACCTGTGAAATGTTTCTGCGATTCACATTGAACTAAGATAGCAGTAAAGTGTCATTTTAGACAATGTTGGCAGAACACTTGTAGGAAGAATACAATTTTCTAAATATAGCAGTAAATAATAACTCAAGGTCATGTCTAGTAAATATAGCATAAATAATTAGAGAAATAATAATAAATATATAATTAACTTACAAAAAAGGGCATGGCTAGAAGGAGACTAATTTCTACTTTGGTTTTTTTTTGTTCAGAAATAATAAATATATAATTAACCAGTTTTCAATTTTCAGAAGTAGAAAACAAAGGGAGATTTTTCTACTTTGGTGATATGAGGGTCGTCCGCTGCTTAAATATTTTATCAATATACTTTATTATCTGTTTATAAATATAGGATGAGCATAAACCAGATTGTTCATATTACCAAGATTAAGAAGCTTTAGCAAATCATGAAGGTCCGTTGCTCTGTGCTTCGTCAATGGCGTCTTCTTCACTCGTCCGCAGCTCTAGCTCGAAGTCTTCTGCCGTTTTTGAGTGCTCCGTCTATCGCCCGTAGCTTCGTCGTCAATGCTCAATAGTCCGCAGTCCGTCACTCGTCACTTGGGAGAACAGGAGAAGAGAAGCTTCTTGACTCTAGGGCTCGGTTTGCAACCGCTTGTGCTTAAATAAAAGCACTTTTTGGGAAAAAGTGATTAGTAGTAAAAGTTGGTAGTGTTTGGTAAAATAAGTGCTTTTTGTGTAATAGAAAAAGTAAAAAGTAGATTCTACACGAAAACCGAGGAAGTAAAAGTTGATAGTGTTTGGGAAAATAAATGCTTTTTTCTTAAAAAAAAAAAAGCCAAAATCACTTTTTTTAATTGATTGCAAACAAACCCTAGGTTGATTTACTTGATTAGGGATTTAGGTCTCCACCTTGGTCCTTGGAAGAACTGGAAAAAAGCAGTATGCCCGTAGTATTAACTATTAGATGGGGCTTGTTTTTTTAGTTTTGGGCCTTAGTATTTAACTAATTTCCTTTATGGGTTTGGCCCTAATACGTAGTAATTACAATTTTTATTTCGGTATTTCGGTATATACCGTACCATACCGAAAATTAACGGTATTTCGGTATATACCGAAATACCGAAAATTTTAAAAATCCATACCTTTACCGTACCGAAATGACCCGGTATGGTATGACCGGTATACCGAAATTTCGGTATATTTTCCCACCCCTAACTGTAACTGGCCGTCGGAGGCGGTCACTGTAACTGGCCGCCGGAGGCGGTCACTATAACTGGCCTCCGGAGGCGGTCACTGTAACTGGCCGCCGAAGGCGGTCACTGTAACTGCTCGTAGGGATGGTCAATGTAACTGGCCGCCGGAGATGGTCAGTGTAACTTGCTGCCGGAGATGATCAAGGTGGTGGTGTAAAACTGTAAATGGCCGCCAGGCACCAGGGTTGGTCACCGGCCATCAAGTTATGAAAGGCTTGTTGTTTAATGAAGGGGTAAAAAAGACACGTTAATAACGTTTCTGGAAAATTTTAAATCTAGGCTTATTTGTGTCCTTGACTTTTCATTTAGTAATATTTTTGACAAAAGCCCTTCTTATTTCACACGCAATTCAAATTTGGCAATGTCCACTGTGATGGAGCTAATACTATAGTATAGTGTCATGATCACTTAGGTATAAAATTTGAACTGAAATTAAAAAAACTAATATTACTATTATAACTAATATATATAAAATGTTACATTTTTTATTTTTTGCTAAAGGTGGGGGGGGGGGGGGGGGGGCACAAGGGTGTTTCCTTTTTTTTCATTTTAATTACATTTATTCCTTTTGAGTTTTAACGTTAACAAATCTATTGATCTGCTTAAGCTACACATCTCATATTTCAACAAATCTATTTCAAACTTCATCCCGAATAAAAAAAACGGATTCAAAACAAGCTATACTAATAGGTAGGTTTTTCCTTTAAATATTACTAATAAAAAATTAATGGACAAAAAAATATGACTTAGTAACTTTTAGTTATTACTTATTATTATAATTGTGTTCACAACTAACACCGTAGTGACTACATGTATAATCTTGTAGTCACTATGAAACTTTGAAAACAATTATAATCATTCAAATTTATAAATTAGTCACATTTTATTCACTACTATTATTTTGATCATATATTAGAATTATTTCTAATATACAAGTTTTACTTTTTCATTTTATTGAACAAAACTCTTTGTGCTGGATTGGGCCTCTGGTGCGCATGAGTATAAGGTCTACCGTCATTAGGATTCGTTAAGTCACCATGATTTACATCCTCCGTATGTCCTGTCAGGTCGGGGCGTGGGGGACTTGGGGTTGGGGATTCAACCTTTTGGAGAATACTAATTAAGGGTCAAGAGAATTCTATACCATCAATGTCTACATAGTTGCACAAATTGCAAAGTACATGTGCAAGTAAAAAGAACATGCAATAAAATGATCAAAATTCAAAGCCCATTTGATAGCATAAAATTAGCTGAATTTACTCATATTAATGAAGTTCTAATAGAAACGGTTGGATTTTTAAAAAAATTAAGATATACTTTGTTAATAAAATAAAGAAATAATATACGAGTATTAAAATCACTAAAATGATTCTTTAGATTAATTTTAGTCTATTCATCTAGAAAAATAACTTCAACTTTTCTACACAATTAAGCGTGCAAAATCAAAAGTTAATATAAAAAATTGACTAGTAAGATTGATATGATGAAAATAGAGTTTACCGAATGGGCCCTTGATAGTATGACAAACAATTAATACTTAGGTTTCCCTATGATTGAATCAAGAGGAGGTGACCTGATGCAGTTTGTTTAATGTAAATCGCCTATACTGATATAATATAAGGGGCACAATTATTAAAAAAAAGTGCTGATTAGTATAAAATATGAATAAAGAATGAATTACAATCACGAACTTTCTTAAGGAAAAGTAGTTAATTATTGTCAATGAAATCATGATTTAAGGAAGTATAATACAAGAATGATTGTGGAAAAGCCAAATATAGCGATCAAACGTACTAATTTTAAACAGTTTGCTAGGATTATATTGGTTGAGTTATTATAATTCACAATGATATTTCTTACTTGGACGTGTACAATTGTTAAGGTATTCTCTGCAAAAGATTTTATCTATTACAAACTAGTATGGATAGCTAACTTATCATTTGGAATGTGTTTATTACAGATAAATCTAAAAACTTATAAATGTGAATGAGGGTTTAGCCCTTTTGGGAATATAAAATTTGTTGGTGTACCACTTAAGCATAGTATAGTTGTACTCCATGTTTCAGTCATTGTACACATTATTTTATACTGGTATTGATTATCCTCTATCTCCGTTAAAAACTTAAAATAAAACCCCAACTTTCGATTGTCCATCTCCGTTAAGTTTCGAGAGCCCTCAATCGTCTCCTTGTCATCTTTCCCATTCCTTCCCTATCATTCGTATAAATTAAGCCTCTTAGCATAGGTCATATATATATGGATCGTTTTGCACTTCCAATTCTAATGTCTCGTACTTATCAAAGTCTTGTTCGTTCCATCCTCTCGATCACCAGTTCTTTCATGGGTTACATCCCTTAATTTGGAAAATCTGGTATATTTGATTATCTGCTTTTACTTTACGCATAGCCGTAACAGTTTAGTCATACTTTATTTTTACTTAATTGTAATTATTAATTGGTATAGTATCAATATTATTAGTTGTAATGATTAATTGGTAATAGTATCATTCGTAAGTTTGAATAAATTAACCCTGAAACAGTGAAACGTATAGTTTGAGTGCTATTGATGAACCCACTATTGGCGTCTTATTAGTACGTTGCATCACTAAAACCTCCGGAGAGTATGTGCTACTAGACCTTTTCTTTTTTAAATTTCGATCGCGATGTGCATGTATCCTTGCGCAGGGGCCGCTGTTTCTCTCTATCGTTCCAATTTTATTTTCCCCCAAGGGACTATGTGCTACTAGACCTTTTATATGATATCGTAGTCTATTTGGTTGGGGCTTAATAGATGGATCACAATTTGATATAAAAATTTGCCTTTTTTTCACCTTATTGGTACACGGAATTGAATCTGGACAAATAAATTTCAGACTAGGTTGTACAGTGTAAAATTTGAGATTTTAATAGATTTCTGAAAACGATCAATAATTATCATATACTTCTTTTGTTCTCTTTTAATTACAACAGTCAACATTTCATGTTTGTCAACACACAAATTTGATCATGAATATCTTTCATTCCTAATTCATAACAAATTTAAAAAATTCATATTGAGAAGAATTTAACAATATTTTTTAAAGTAGAATATGTGAATAGTGCAAAAAATTCCATGTTGCAATTAAAAGATAACGGAGGTAGTACTAAGTTCCTTTTTCTTAAGTCATCTTTGACTTTTCCAGAGATACATTATTGTAAACTTTGATATAGGAGTATTATTTTACGTAATATATTTATGTGAAATTAAATAAATTTATACTTTTATGATAATATTATATTGTTAACAAAGAACATTTTCATATCATTTTAATATTATTAACATTACCGTGTATAGGTGTATAATTGGTCAAGGTTTATGTTCTTTGACTTAAAAAGTCAACTTTGGCTACATAAGTTTTTTTTCCCATTAAACCAATTTAAGCAAACTCCTTCCAAGTTTTGATATCAAACACGTATAACTTTTGCGACAACCCTTTTTCCGTATGAAGATAATACAAATTCATAGGAATAATACAAATTCATACAAATCAAATATCAAAAGAGTGTAAAGCTAACCATAGAATAGCCAAATAGGGATATGAAACCTGCTAATGGGACGGGAGGGAAAATGTAGAATCTAAAATGCTTAAACTTTTGGTCTTTTGAGTGAGGGAAAAAATGTTAATGATTGGTTTATTGATTCTGAATGCTCCATACTTAAATAATATGTACGTAGTAACATATAGCGACTTGAGCCCTTGAGGTATATTCCTTTCATGCGACTTGAAATTTACAGTCTTTTGAGCTATGGAAAACTGTGATTGTTCAAATTTAATTTGAGTGACCCAACTGGAAGAAGAGTTTTTTACTCCACTGATGAGTTCGATAATGAAATCCCAACAGATTGTGCCCCTCAGGATTTCTACAAGGTTTTTGGACCTGGATTCTATACTTCTATATAATCACTGGTCATGAAAGGCAATACAAGTCCAACAATAGACATCACATAAGACATGCCTCTATGATAATAAAAAACTTCTATGTAAGAAAATTAGAAATACTATGTTTTTATGTTACACAATATGCTTTGGGCACCATCCCAATCGGGCAATGCGCGTTAGGAAACTAGTTTTTTAAATAAGTTTTGTGCTTTACTAAAATTAGTATATAATTTAAACTATATGCGCATGATTAAAGCATTATCAAAATGAATCTATTGATATTAACTCTATTTCAATTATATATAACTTATAATTGAATATGTTATATATGTAAATTTTAGAAATGAATTACATGTACGTTATACTTAATTAAACGAGTATAATGTTTAAGAAATAGCATTGATATGATATGATATTATAAAATGAGCACATCAACTTTTTAGATAAGCATACATGAATTATTACTAATGAAATAAGCATAAAAATTAAAAAACTCCATGAAATCCCCATTTTAGAGTTTGGAGCTTTATTGTACTTATTTTCTAATGTTACACAACCACACATTTATTTTACACATTATACTCATTTTAGTATAACAAAAACTCATTTTAATATTTCACACGCAAGAACACATTACAATTCAAATTGATAAAATCAGCTAAGTTTACTGATTTATATAGAAAAAATTGTTCTAAGAGAATATTTAAACTATTTGCAAGTTCTTTAAACATCAAGCTAAAAAATAATAAGGAATATCTAAAATTTGTTGAAAGGGTAAAAGTAGAAAATGTAAGAAAAATATGTTCAAACAAGATCGAACTGTTAAGAAAAACAAATGTTACATATAGCTTGATTAGAATTTAGTTCGAGTTTGACTCGAGTTGGAGTTATATTGAAACAAATGATATAGTTCAAACAAAGAGATTGATTTATTATTAGTTTCAACACGTACATATCAGCAATATTAATATTAGTCTAAACATAATAACATTGTTTTAAATTTTTAGTCTAGTAGTTGTCTTATAGCTCTCTCTATGACTATAATTTATTTAAACTTAATGAACTAAGTTGAATTAGTCATACTTAAATATGTTTAAACTTCGTCTAAGATTCTTGAGAATGCTTAAAATCCGCATAACACTTTAACAAAATTGTTCAAAATGTTAAGTAATATGTAAGTCTCCAGTATATTCTTAGTATATGTAGTATAATTTCTATACTTTAAGTATAATTTCAATGCATGAAAGTGTTTTGGATTGGGTTCAATATTCCAATTATTCAGACTTAGATTTTTTAAATTTATGGGAATAAATAGGGCATTAGAGATCTTTAAATCAATTAAGTCTTAATGGTATAACAAGTAAGTTTATCCCTCATCATTCATGCATGTTGACCACAAAAGCATGTTGAGAACCACTTTTGAATTGTATGTCATGACATCAGTCATCTTTAACCCTAAGAACTCATAGAGCATTGTATCAAACATTTGATGTTGGTTCCTCAAATTCCCATTTTACTTGGTTTTAACTATTTTTTCCCCAACTTTTTAATGTCCAATAAAAAATCAAGATATCAAAATTTAATACTAATTAATATTTAGTACTCTGTGTACGTATAATTTAATGGATTAAGTGTAACAATTAATAAAATATTCCAATCAAGAAAGTGAACATCCACTTTGTACGTAATTTTTTCAAATAGTTGTTGGACTTTCAATATTATGAGCCAGTTTGAAAAAAACTACAATATTCCTAGTGAAAGAGAAAGACATGTTTTTAATCAAATAATCATCTGGTTTGATATTTTGGAATTTCACAAGAGTCAATTCTAGATGTAAATTAAGAATAGATAGGTGGGGTGTTCGCTAGCTCCCACCCCAAAACCCCTTCGATTTTTTGGACTAGCATCGGGTTTTAAAAAAAGGTTACGTTGTTATATGTAAGAACAAAGAGAGTTAGCTTGGTGAATAGATGAAGTAGTATACTATCAAGTATTAACAAGGGTGAATAAGAAGTAAAGGCTCGGGAAAGAAAATACAAAATATATGGCTCTAAAGAATGAATTCAAAAGAATGGAATAAATATAGAAACAGTTACATCTACGGAGTATATTACTAAAGCATGGACAATGAGTAAAAATGTGATCTTCTATATCTAGTTACTTTAGTATTAACTTAGTTATTATAAATTTGTACTACATTAAGGATGTTTTTTTTGGACTGAAATTTGTTGGTCTGGTCTGGTCTGTTAACGTCTGGTCTCTGTGTATTTTATAACTACAGAAGTCTGGTCTAGTCTGGTCTGGTCTGTTTAAGTCTGGTCTAGTCTGGGACTGAAAATAGTCCAAAAGAAAACATCCTAAATTATAGTGATCGTGATGTTAAAATCATAGTATTTTTAAATCACGGTTTTGTCCATGATGTACTTTCTATGATATTTTAGAGAAATACTTCATATATAATTTTCCGTATTTGATCACACAAATCAATTCAATTATCTGATTAAAACATAGCCATTAGTATTATATATGTGTCTTTAATGTAAACTTTGATTAAATTTCATCCCACGGCAGTCTGGCGGACTCATGCAGACTTTCAAACACATAGGAGCAGTCCTTCACTTTCTTTCAAGTCTTGAGATAGTTGTTCTCCTTCTAAGGTTCATGCGATTCTTATATCCTAGCTATTTTCTTATTACTTATTTTCTTATTTCTTTACTTGATTGGTGATTACTGATTACTTTATGCATATACTTGAGCACTTTAGTTTTTTTACTAAATTATGTACTCTAGTTGTTTTTAGTCAATTGTAGTCGGCTAGTCATTAGTGTTGAAGATGGAGTCTTGTTCAGAGTTTCAGAACTGATACCTGACCGGGTCAGATGAAGGACCCGACCGGGTATGTTGAAGCAGAGATCTGGGGACTCTCTGGAATGTGAGACCCGACCGGGTCAGGTGAAGGACCCGACCGGGTCAGATGTTCGATAAGCTTCTGTTTTGGAAACCCGACCTGGTTTCTACCCGGGTTTGTATTCTGTGAAGGAGACCCGACCGGGTCAAATAAGAGACCCGACCGGGTCAGTCGACGGGATTTTTAATTACAGGCTTAATTTTGGGCCTGCGGCTCTAATCTCAGTTTAGGTTTTCTTAAACCTATTTAAACGACTCTTATGTACTTGTAAACCTCTGGAGTGACGCTGATAATAATACATACTCTCTCTCGTTCGCCGTGGACTAGCACAATCAAATCGATTGTGTGAACCACGTTAATTCTTGTGTTCTTGCTCTTAATTTATCGTTTATCTTTGCCTAATCGTAACAATTGGTATCAGAGCTATGGCTGACGAAGGGAAGGTTAAGATCGATAAATTTGATGGTCAAGATTTCGCTTTCTGGAAGATGCAGATCGAGGATTATCTCTACCAGAAGAAGCTTCATCTGTAACACCGTCCCCAAATGTATTTACTTTTAAGTGAATAAAGTATTGAACCTTATGGAACGGTTAACGAATATTCGAAGTTGTGAATTTTTATTAATGTTTTTGCGTGAATCGTAAATTCGCACGTGAGGCCCGCACCGGGAGCGGGGGCCGCCCGATATTCCCGGGACCATATATTTTATTCATCTTGGTCTAGATAATATTTATATGGTGGTGGGCATCTCATTTGAGCAATGGAAAGGCCCAGAGTTGACCGATTGGTCAAAAGAGGCCCAAATCCCGGTATTGGTAATTTAACCGATAAAAGCCCGAAATTGGATTTCGGGGACTTATAAATTAAAGTTTGGGAATGTATATTCATTATAAAGGGTATAATGATTAAGAGCACATAATATATTTTATTTGACCCGATAAAATAAAATATATTTAAAACAGCCCGAGAAATACAACTTTCGGGACCAATCGTACACTTCGGGACAAATTGGGATGACCTCCCACAGGGGTGGGGGCCACCCCACGAAATTGTCAACCAACAAAGGTTGATTGAGCCCAAAAGTGGGCTGGAGACTATTGAGGAGATGGGGGAGACACCTTTGACATCAAAAGGGGCCCTCTCACCCCATAATTTCCCAAAGAAAACAAAAAGAAACACACCCCCTCTTTCCTCACTCAATCACTTCGGCCAGCACCAAGGAAAAGGGGAGAAAGAGCTCTGAAAACTCATCCTCCATAGTCAAGAACCGAGCTCAAGAAGGAGTAGCCCAAAAGAAGGTGTTTTGAGAAGGAAAAAGCTAGGGGAAAGTGAGAAAAGTGAGGTAATGGCCTTATCATAGCTTCTCCTTTATTTTTTCTTCTACCATATGAGATATATATCATATGGAGAACCTTGAGGACTGTTCTACATGATCTAAGTGTGAAATAATGGGTTGGAAGGTGGTTCTATGTCCAAAAACGGACTTAGAAGCCAAAACGACCGATTCACCGGAAAATAACCTTTTAGAGGTTATTTGTATTGATTAAGGTTTTATGGTGTTAAAACCTTGTTAGGAACTTGATTAAAGTATTTTTGAGCTTCGCCGGAGTTTTGCCGGAGTTGGTCAAAGTTCACCGGAGTTGGTCAAAGTTCCACCGGGAAGCGGAGAACGCACTTAAGCTCACTCGAGGTGAGGATGACCGACTATATTGCTTATAATTATTGGGTTAATTTCATAAGATTACCTAAATGAATTATATGTGTTTGGCATGATGTATTTATAATAATAAAATGCCTAAATGAGATTTTTATTGTTCATAAGCAAAAATGCATAATATACAAATTTATGAATAAATTGTGTATGATTATGTGTTATGAATACAATGGTATAATAGTTGTGTAAACTATAAACTAAATTGTGATAAATATACTTTTACCTCATGTAAGGAAGTCATGGAAGGATAAAAGTGATATTTTGATATTAGAGCCAAGTTATACTTGAATGTGGAATTTAATTGAGATATTCAAATTATTATGAACTTAAGTTACATTTGGAGTAGGCCTTAAGGGTTACTCAAAATGGATGGAACCTAGACTAAGAAGTGGTTTAGGGATTAGTTGACGTGACTATGAGCCGAGCTCTAGCACGTGGTAGCATGACTACGAGCCGAGCTCTAGCAAACGTAGGGTGACTATGAGCCGAGCTCTAGCACAAATTAGTATGACTATGAGCCGAGCTCTAGCAAACGTAGGGTGACTATGAGCCGAGCTCTAGCACAATTTTAGTATGACTATGAGCCGAGCTCTAGCAAATGTAGTGTGACTATGAGCCGAGCTCTAGCACAATTTAGCATGACTATGAGCCGAGCTCTAGCATGAAGGAACATGAGTTAAGTACAAATGAATGACATCTTGGATTGAGGGTCTTGGAAATTGAAACTTTGATTATACTTAGTATAGTTGTCATTGTACTTGTCAAATGCTTCCAAGTACTGACCTCCCCTTCACGGGGGAGGCCACCTCACAGTTTCAGGTAGGGAGTAGAGCTTGCTACTACCGCTCGTTGCTTCGGGGAATTCAAGGAGGAAGGCGGGGTTCGTACTTCTCCTGTTTCTGTTTTGAAAACAATTTAAATAATGCTCATGGATATTATTTCGAATATTTATTTGGGGGCTTGTATGCCCGTGGTTGCCACATGTGGCTTGAATATTTGTAATTATGTTTCCGCTGCTTAATTAAATATTTTACGTTATGATTGTTTATGGATGTACTATGTGTGAATGGTATTCAAGACGCCTAGTATAGTATGGATGAGTTGGACTGCGGTTGACTATTCGTACTGTACGGCGGGTTGTTGACGTGTCCGGTAGGTCCGGGGCGTGACAATTTAATTGGTATCAGAGCCTTAGTCCGTAAACTTCATAATGAAGCTTCAAAACCCCTTTTGAAAACGAATTTGAAAACCATGAGCATAAAAAGTTTTGTACTTATAGAACTTTTGGTACTTGAGTTGCAAAGTCTCTAATTGTTAAGATGGTACCCTTAACAATTGGTATGGGGGTGATTTAAGCCAAAAGATGTCTTTAAGTACCTATCCGTCACTTGACAGTTGATACGAGTCTAATGGCTCCTTCTAAACTTCTTTCAGAAATGGAGCCAATTGGTAGAATCACTAGGAGGAACCCGACGGGCCGTGTACCGGGTGGGTCCGAACGCGGCAGCCGGGGGTCCACTAGGGTGTCAAGGGGAAGGGGCCGTGGAGACCAACAACAGACCGTGAGCGATGGCCACGTGGACACCGAGAGTGAGACTTATTGGTCCTATGAGGACTCAACTTATAGACCGGAAACCGAGCCGGTGGAAACCCCATATGATGGGGAGGATGATGATGTGAGTGAAGAGAGTGAAGATGATGGCACTCTTGGGAGAATCGAGGCGCTGCTCCAACAATACCACCAGGAGCGTGAGGAGAGGAGACAACGCCGAAGGCGCCGAGCGGGGCAACCTTCGGGCATGGCTTCAAGAGGGGGAAGTCATGGTGCTTCTAGGGTCCATGTTGAACCCCATGGAGGCCAAAATGCTGGAGGTCCAACCATAAGGATCTCCAAATTTGTCAAGGAAGCAAGAGATTTGGGATGTAAACCGTTTGACGGAACGGGGGACATCTCCGTGGCGGCCGAGTGGATCAAAAGATTCAACGAAGCGGCCCTTGACATGCAGCTGCCACCCAACATGAAACTGAGGGTGGCAATAAGATTGCTTGAAGGCATGGCGTCCACATGGTGGGACGGAGTCAAAGGGAAGTACGGCGAGGCCGTCACTTGGGAGAACTTCCGGCAGGATTTCTTCAACCAATACTACTCCGACTTCGAGGTAAACATGAAGAGGAGGGAGTATACAAACTTGACACAAGGAGGTGCATGCACGGTGAAGGAACTTGAGCACAAGTTCAGAAAGCTTGCCGAATTCATACCGGAGTACATATGTGATGAGAACCGGATGGTGAACCACTTCTGGGATGCCTTGGACCTTGACATACGTGAGAGGGCAACACAATTGCCTAATATGACGTTTAGTCAAGTGGTTGAACAAGGCCTGAAGGGAGAGAAGGAGTGGGAGGAAAGAAAGCTAAGGAATGCCGAGGAGGCGAAGAAAAGGAAGTGGGAAAGCCATGGCCCCCAAGGTTCCAACAAGAAGGGGAACCATGGGGGAGGCGGATCGTTCAGGGCACCGGCACCGCCATCAAAAGGGAACCCGGCCTTCAGCGGGCACAACTCGGGCTCACAAGCGTCAACTGCGCCAAGGTGTAGGAATTGCAACCGGAGCCACGCCGGTAAGTGTCGTGATCCACCACGGTGCTACCAACGCGGGAGCACAGGGCATATCAAGCCCAACTGCCCTCAACTTGGTGGGAACCGAGGGGCGGGATCAAGCGGCCCTACTACGGCAAGTAGGAACCGAACCGGAGCACCTCATGCCAGTACGGGCCAAGGGGGAGCAAGCACAAGCAATGCACCGTCCGTTAACCAAGGAAGGACCCAAGCAAGGGTCTACGCAATGACGGAGGCGGATGCCCGAGCTAACCCAGATTCGGTTGCAGGTACGACCGCTTAACTTCCCGTATTTTACCCATTCCTCATCCATAAATTGAAGTTATAAATCCTAGAATCCAGGTGGGAGCGGACGTAAGATTGAAATGGGAAAGGAGAGCAAAACCATGCTACTACCCGACCGGGTAGGGCAATAAACCCGACCGGGTAGGACAAGTTTTTGCCCTCGTAAACCTTCTGGATCGCATACCCGATCGGGTTTGGTAATGAACCCGACCGGGTAGGCCAAGTTTTGCACTCATAGGTCCACTGGAACACATACCCGACCGGGTATGGTGGTATACCCGACCGGGTGTGTCAAAAATTTCTGCCCGACACCCACTGGAACACATACCCGACCGGGTATGGTGGTATACCCGACCGGGTTTGTCAAAAATTTTTGCCCGACACCCACTGGAACACATACCCGACCGATTATGGTGGTATACCCGACCGGGTTTGTCAAAAAAATTCTGCCCGAACCCACTGGAACTCATACCCGACCGGGTATAGTATGTTACCCGACCGGGTACACCTCGAAGTGTTCGTCAAATGAAAAAGTTGTCTTCATGAAAGTTGTAGATATTTTCATTGTCTAAATGATGGAATTTGAACCGAACGATTTGGTTAAGTATGTGAAGAGATATGATCAAAACGGTGAGACAGTGTCAATTTATATCTTAACTGCGAACGTCAACCATAATTGGGGGATTTTGCCCACTTTAAGGACATAATTTCGCACTATGTTCTTCGTAGGATTGGTCGGTATGTTAGAGAGGTATCTTACATGGCTTATAAATGTAGGAACACTAAAGATTAATGGGAGATGTGCGAGAATCCTCATCGATACCGGGGCGCAACGATCATTTGTGAGTGAGGCATTCGCCGGGGGATTCAACGTGCCCCTGGTACCGATGGCTCAAGCCCTATTGGTATCCACACCCCTAGGGGAAGACATCGAGAGAGATAGCCACTATCCATCGTGTGAGGTGGAAGTGGAGGGCCAAAACTTGTCGTGTGATTTCGTGCCGCTGAGTATGATTGAATTTGATGCAATCCTGGGGATGGATTGGCTTGAGAAGCATCATGCTAGGGTCGATTGCTACACGAAAGTACTTGAACTCGAAAGCGACGAAGGGGCAACCTTACGCTTCGAGGGGGATAGGGCCAAATCCAATAGTTGTATCATATCCGCCGTAAGGGCTAGGAGTATGATGAGAAAGGGATGTCACGCTTATCTAGCTTATGTAATAGACAAAACCAAGGAAGAGGCGAGCATTGATGATGTGAGGGTAGTATGCAAGTATCCGGATGTCTTTCCAAAAGACTTACCGGGACTTCCACCCGATAGGGAGATTGAGTTCGTGATCGAGGTCGAGCCCGGCACCAAACCAATCTCCATACCGCCGTACCGCATGGCACCCGCTGAACTTAACGAGTTGAAAACCCAATTGCAAGAGCTTTTGGATAACGGTTTCATTAGACCAAGCCACTCCCCGTGGGGAGCACCGGTTCTTTTTGTGAAAAAGAAGGATGGAACACTTCGAATGTGCATTGACTATCGTCAACTGAACAAGGTCACAATCAAGAATAGGTATCCTTTGCCTAGGATTGATGACTTGTTTGATCAACTACGAGGAGCAACCGTGTTTTCAAAGATTGACTTGAGGTCGGGGTACCATCAATTGAAGATTAAGGAGGATGACATACCGAAGAGTGCTTTCCGCACGAGGTATGGGCATTTTGAGTTCCTCGTTATGTCGTTTGGGTTAACAAACGCCCCGGCGGCATTCATGGACTTGATGAACCGAGTATTTCACAAATACTTGGACCGATTCGTGATTGTGTTCATTGATAACATCTTGATCTACTCAAAGAGTGAGGAAGAGCATGAGGAGCACTTGATACTCGTTCTTGAGACACTACGGGAGAAGCAACTCTATGCCAAATTTTCTAAATGTGAATTTTGGCTTAAGGAGATTGGTTTTCTCGGGCATGTGGTTTCGGGATCGGGAATTGCTGTTGACAACAAGAAAATAGAAGCCATCACCGAATGGGAGAGGCCAAAGAACGTCAAGGAAATTCGTAGTTTCCTTGGATTGGCAGGATACTATAGAAAGTTCGTGGAGAAGTTCTCTGTTTTGGCATCACCGTTGACGAAGCTCACTCGAAAAGGAGCTAAGTTTGTATGGGATGACAAATGTGAGAAAGGATTCACTGAACTGAAGAAGAGATTGACCGAGGCACCGGTACTTACATTACCCAAACAGGGTATGGGGTACGATGTCTATAGCGACGCGAGCATCCAAGGGCTTGGATGTGTGTTAATGCAGGAGGGGAGGGTAATTGCCTATGCTTCACGACAGTTGAAGAAGCATGAGGTAAATTACCCCACCCATGATCTAGAGTTGGGAGCAGTGGTGTTCGCACTGAAGATTTGGAGACATTATCTCTACGGAGAGACATGTCGCATATACACTGACCATAAGAGCTTGAAGTACGTGTTTACTCAGAAAGAGTTAAACATGAGGCAGAGGCGGTGGATGGAGTTGATAAAGGACTACCATCTAGTGATTGAGTACCATCCAGGCAAGGCAAATGTGATGGCAGATGCTTTGAGCCGGAAGAGCTCATCTGGGGCATTGATAGCTAATTTGAGGGCATTAAGAGCCCAACTGGAGGTGTCCAGTAATGGTGCCTTATTGGCACGGTTTGAGGTGAGACCTACTTTGCTTGATGAGATCAAGAAGGGTCAGGAAACTGACGATGAAATCATGAAGGTCAGGGAACGCATGCAAGCGGGACCGGTGGAGGACTTCAGGGAAAGAGACGACGGTCTTTTATTATTTCGTGACCGAGTGTGTGTGCCGGCAGATGATGGGCTCCGAAAGTCCATCTTAGAGGAAGCTCATTCATCGGCTTATGCCATGCACCCGGGGGGCACGAAGATGTATCGCGATTTGAAGGAAAGTTACTGGTGGTCCGGTATGAAGAGAGAGATAGCCGAGTACATCAGTCGGTGCCTTACTTGTCAACAAGTCAAGGCAGAACATCAGCATCCAGCTGGGTTACTACAGCCACTTTCCATTCCAGAATGGAAGTGGGAGCATGTGACTATGGATTTCGTGGTGGGGTTGCCACGGACCGTGAACAACTATGATGCGGTATGGGTAGTAGTTGATAGGCTCACCAAGGGTGCACACTTTTTGCCTATTAACATCACTTACCCTCTTGAAAGATTGGCAAAGCTATACACGGAGGAGATTGTGAGACTACATGGAGTCCCGATATCCATTGTCTCGGATAGGGATCCACGGTTCACATCTCGATTTTGGCCCAAGTTTCAAGCATCTTTGGGTACTAGATTGAAGTTCAGCTCGGCTTTTCATCCACAGACGGATGGACAATCCGAGCGAGTGATACAGATATTGGAGGACATGCTTAGAGCGTGTGCTCTGGAGTTCCAAGGAAGTTGGGACAAACATTTGGCTCTAGTCGAGTTCGCCTATAACAACAGTTATCAGGCGAGTATTGGCATGCCTCCATACGAGGCATTGTATGGGAGGAAGTGCAGAACACCGTTATGTTGGGATGAGGTTGGCGAGGCCAAGCTCGAGGGAATTGAACTTGTTGAAATCACCAAGGCTAAGGTGAAAGTCATTCAGGATAGACTCAAGGCTGCCCAAGATCGGCAGAAGAGCTATGCCGACAAACGACGAAGGCCATTGGAGTTCGAGGTTGGTGATAAGGTCTTCCTAATGATTTCTCCTTGGAAGGGTATCATTCGATTCATATCGAGGGGAAAGCTTAACCCCAGGTATATTGGCCCATTTGAAATCCTTGAAAGGATAGGGGCTGTGGCATACCGTCTCAAGTTGACCCCAGAACTTGAGAAGATACACGACGTATTTCATGTATCGATGCTCAAGAAATACGTGAGAGATCCATCTCATATTCTTGAGAAGCCACCGGTGGAGATACGTGAAGATCTTCAATATGCGGTGGAACCGGTAAGGATTGTGGGTCAACAGGTGAAGAAACTGAGGAACAAGGAGATTCCTATGGTAAAGGTTCTTTGGAGGAGTGATCGAGTCGAAGAAGAAACCTGGGAGACTGAGGTCTCAATGAGGGAGCAATACCCGTTTCTTTTCGATTAGACACGTGGATTTCGGGGACGAAATCCCAAATAAGGGGGGGGTGAACTTGTAACACCGTCCCCAAATGTATTTACTTTTAAGTGAATAAAGTATTGAACCTTATGGAACGGTTAACGAATATTCGAAGTTGTGAATTTTTATTAATGTTTTTGCGTGAATCGTAAATTCGCACGTGAGGCCCGCACCGGGAGCGGGGGCCGCCCGATATTCCCGGGACCATATATTTTATTCATCTTGGTCTAGATAATATTTATATGGTGGTGGGCATCTCATTTGAGCAATGGAAAGGCCCAGAGTTGACCGATTGGTCAAAAGAGGCCCAAATCCCGGTATTGGTAATTTAACCGATAAAAGCCCGAAATTGGATTTCGGGGACTTATAAATTAAAGTTTGGGAATGTATATTCATTATAAAGGGTATAATGATTAAGAGCACATAATATATTTTATTTGACCCGATAAAATAAAATATATTTAAAACAGCCCGAGAAATACAACTTTCGGGACCAATCGTACACTTCGGGACAAATTGGGATGACCTCCCACAGGGGTGGGGGCCACCCCACGAAATTGTCAACCAACAAAGGTTGATTGAGCCCAAAAGTGGGCTGGAGACTATTGAGGAGATGGGGGAGACACCTTTGACATCAAAAGGGGCCCTCTCACCCCATAATTTCCCAAAGAAAACAAAAAGAAACACACCCCCTCTTTCCTCACTCAATCACTTCGGCCAGCACCAAGGAAAAGGGGAGAAAGAGCTCTGAAAACTCATCCTCCATAGCCAAGAACCGAGCTCAAGAAGGAGTAGCCCAAAAGAAGGTGTTTTGAGAAGGAAAAAGCTAGGGGAAAGTGAGAAAAGTGAGGTAATGGCCTTATCATAGCTTCTCCTTTATTTTTTCTTCTACCATATGAGATATATATCATATGGAGAACCTTGAGGACTGTTCTACATGATCTAAGTGTGAAATAATGGGTTGGAAGGTGGTTCTATGTCCAAAAACGGACTTAGAAGCCAAAACGACCGATTCACCGGAAAATAACCTTTTAGAGGTTATTTGTATTGATTAAGGTTTTATGGTGTTAAAACCTTGTTAGGAACTTGATTAAAGTATTTTTGAGCTTCGCCGGAGTTTTGCCGGAGTTGGTCAAAGTTCACCGGAGTTGGTCAAAGTTCCACCGGGAAGCGGAGAACGCGCTTAAGCTCACTCGAGGTGAGGATGACCGACTATATTGCTTATAATTATTGGGTTAATTTCATAAGATTACCTAAATGAATTATATGTGTTTGGCATGATGTATTTATAATAATAAAATGCCTAAATGAGATTTTTATTGTTCATAAGCAAAAATGCATAATATACAAATTTATGAATAAATTGTGTATGATTATGTGTTATGAATACAATGGTATAATAGTTGTGTAAACTATAAACTAAATTGTGATAAATATACTTTTACCTCATGTAAGGAAGTCATGGAAGGATAAAAGTGATATTTTGATATTAGAGCCAAGTTATACTTGAATGTGGAATTTAATTGAGATATTCAAATTATTATGAACTTAAGTTACATTTGGAGTAGGCCTTAAGGGTTACTCAAAATGGATGGAACCTAGACTAAGAAGTGGTTTAGGGATTAGTTGACGTGACTATGAGCCGAGCTCTAGCACGTGGTAGCATGACTACGAGCCGAGCTCTAGCAAACGTAGGGTGACTATGAGCCGAGCTCTAGCACAAATTAGTATGACTATGAGCCGAGCTCTAGCAAACGTAGGGTGACTATGAGCCGAGCTCTAGCACAATTTTAGTATGACTATGAGCCGAGCTCTAGCAAATGTAGTGTGACTATGAGCCGAGCTCTAGCACAATTTAGCATGACTATGAGCCGAGCTCTAGCATGAAGGAACATGAGTTAAGTACAAATGAATGACATCTTGGATTGAGGGTCTTGGAAATTGAAACTTTGATTATACTTAGTATAGTTGTCATTGTACTTGTCAAATGCTTCCAAGTACTGACCTCCCCTTCACGGGGGAGGCCACCTCACAGTTTCAGGTAGGGAGTAGAGCTTGCTACTACCGCTCGTTGCTTCGGGGAATTCAAGGAGGAAGGCGGGGTTCGTACTTCTCCTGTTTCTGTTTTGAAAACAATTTAAATAATGCTCATGGATATTATTTCGAATATTTATTTGGGGGCTTGTATGCCCGTGGTTGCCACGTGTGGCTTGAATATTTGTAATTATGTTTCCGCTGCTTAATTAAATATTTTACGTTATGATTGTTTATGGATGTACTATGTGTGAATGGTATTCAAGACGCCTAGTATAGTATGGATGAGTTGGACTGCGGTTGACTATTCGTACTGTACGGCGGGTTGTTGACGTGTCCGGTAGGTCCGGGGCGTGACATCATCAACCGTTGTCTGAGAACAAACCAGAAACGATGACGGAGGCGGAATGGAATTTGTTGGATCGACAGGCTCTTGGTGTGGTGAGGTTGTCGTTGGCGAAAAACGTTGCCTACAACATTGTCAACGAGAAGACAACGTTTGGACTGCTCAAGGCGTTATCCAACATGTATGAGAAACCCTCAGCAGCAAACAAGGTTTTCTTGATTAGACAGTTGGTGAATACGAGAATGAAGGAAGGTGCATCCGTGGCAGATCACATTAACGAGTTTAATTCAATCATATCCAGGTTAGGCTCGGTTGAGATTAAATTCGATGATGAAGTCCAAGCATTACTTTTGTTATCATCTTTGCCCGATAGTTGGTCCGGTACAGTCACAGCGGTTAGTAGTTCATCTGGAACCACTAAGCTTACCTTTGAAGGTATTCGTGACTTAATCCTTGGTGAGGATATCCGGAGGAGGAGTTCGGGGGATAGCTCCAACAGTTTGTTGAGTACTGAAGATAGGGGTAGAAAATTCACTAGAGGAGGTAACAAGAAGGGAAGATCGAAGTCGAGAAAGAGAGGGCAATCCAAGAACCGGAAGGACATCAATTGTTGGAATTGCAAAGAGAATGGACACTTCAGAAATCAGTGCCCAAAACCCCCTGCAGACAAAGGCAAGAAGGAGGTGAACGTGGCAGAGGATTATGAAGATGTTCTAATTTGCAACGTTGAGAATTCAATTGAGTCCTGGATCATGGATTCAGGTGCGTCGTTTCATGATTGTCATTGCAGGGATTTGATGGAAAATTTCAGGCCCTACAACGGAAGAGTTCGTTTGGCAGATGACAAATCCCTGGAGATCACGGGTATTGGGGATGTTGATCTCAGTACCACTTTGGGTACGACCTGGAGGTTGAAAGATGTGAGGTATATTCCAGACCTGAAGAAGATGTTGATCTCAGTTGGACAGCTTGATGAGGAAGGCCATAACGTTAGTTTTGGCAACAAGCAATGGAAGGTGACAAAGGGAAAGCTGGTCATTGCTCGTGGGCAGAAGCATGGTACACTGTACATGGTTGAAGTGTCCACAGATGGGGCAAACACAGCAGTTGAAGATACAGGGGTCTCTACTTTGTGGCACCAAAGACTTGGGCACATAAGTGAGAATGGAATGAAGATGCTGTCTTCAAAGGGCAAAATCCCAGATTTGAAGAATTCAAAGTTGAGCTTTTGTGAGCCATGTGTTCTAGGCAAGCAAAAGAGGGTAACCTTTGTGAAGACAGGACAACAACCCAAGACTGAGCGGCTGGAGTTGATTCATTCAGATGTCTACGGACCTACAAAGGTCTCTTCGATTGGAGGTTCCCGTTACTATGTTACATTCATTGATGACTCTACACGGAAGGTATGGGTTTATTTTCTTAAAAATAAATCCGATGTCTTTAACACTTTTAAGAAGTTCAAAGCTGCAATTGAGAATGAAACAAATCTCAAGATTAAGTGTTTAAAGAGTGATAATGGGGGTGAGTACAGTAGCACAGAGTTTGTAGAGTATTGTGCTGAACAGGGGATTAGAATGCTGAAGACGGTTCCAGAAACACCACAGCAAAATGGTGTTGCAGAGAGGATGAACAGAACACTGAATGAGAGGGCCAGGAGCATGAGATTGCATGCAGGACTTCCAAAGATGTTCTGGGCCGCTGCGGTGAACACAGCAGCATACTTGATCAACAGAGGACCCTCATCTCCCATAGGTTTCAAAATTCCAGAAGAGGAATGGAAAGGTCGAGAGGATCCCTTACTCACTTGAAAGTTTTTGGTTGTATTTCTTATCTCAAAGTTAGAGATGCAGATAGTGACAAGCTCGAGGCAAAGGCAAAGAAGTGTATCTTTATTGGGTACAGGATGGATGACATGGGCTACAGGTTCTGGGACAACCACAGCAAGAAGGTTATCAGAAGTAGAGATGTCACTTTCAACGAGAATGCCCTGTATAAAGATGGTCTTGCAGCAGAAACTAGCAAAGCCAAGCAACCAGAAAACAAGCAACAAGCTAAGTGGTGTTTGACGGGATGACTGAAGATGACATATCACAACCTGTTGGTTGTGATGAGACAGCTGGAGGCTCAGGGAGCAGTGGGAGCTCAGGAGATACAGGAATGTCTGAAGATAGTGGGAGTGATGAAGATGGTGAAAATTCAGAGGCAGCTACTCCTCAAGTCAGACAGTCCACTAGAATCAGAAGACCTCCTAACAGATATTCTCCTTCAGCAAATTACCTGTTGCTGACCGAGAATGGAGAGCCAGAATCTTACTCAGAGGCGCTGACCATGAAAGATTCCATACAGTGGAAGAAGGCCATGGAGGATGAGTTAGATTCACTTGACAAGAACCAAACTTGGTCCTTAGTCAAGCTACCACCGGGAAAGAAAGCTTTGGAGAACAAGTGAGTGTTCAGAATCAAAGATGAAGCAGATGGAAGCAAAAGATACAAGGCGAGGTTAGTTGTCAAAGGGTTCCAACAGAAGAAGGGAGTTGATTACAATGAAATCTTCTCTCCGGTTGTGAAGATGACTACTATCAGGATGATCCTTGGTATCGTTGCTGCTGAAAATTTGCACTTAGAGCAGCTGGATGTAAAGACTGCTTTTCTTCATGGCAACCTTGAAGAAGACATTTACATGGCTCAACCGGTAGGTTTCTCAGTGTGTGGTAAGGAGAAGTTGGTATGCAAACTCAAGAAAAGTCTATACGGACTGAAGCAAGCTCCTAGATAGTGGTACTTGAAGTTTGACAGTTTTATGCAGCGGAATGGGTACACTAGATGCAAGATGGACCATTACTGTTACTTGAAGAAATTCGAGTCTTCATACATTATTCTTCTTTTGTATGTTGATGACATGTTGGTGGCTGGAGCAAACATGCAGGAGATCAACAAGTTCAAGAAGAAGTTGTCTGAAGAATTTGAGATGAAGGATTTAGGGGAGGCGAGACAGATTCTTGGGATGAGCATAGTCAGAGACAAGGTGGAAGGTACTTTAAAGCTTTCACAGCAGAAGTACATTCAGAAGGTCCTTGAGAAGTTCAGAATGACGGACGCCAAGCCAAGGAGTACACCGTTAGGGAGTCAGTTGAAACTCTCCAAGCAGCAGTCTCCGAAGACCGATGAAGACAAAGATGAGATGGCTAAAGTTCCTTATGCATCAGCAGTTGGCAGTTTGATGTATGCGATGGTGTCAACAAGGCCAGACATTGCTCATGCAGTGGGAGTTGTTAGCAGGTTTATGTCAAATCCAGGGAAGGAACATTGGGAAGGAGTCAAGTGGCTGCTACGCTACTTGAAAGGCACCTCTAGAATTGCTCTTTGTTTCAGGAGGAATGGGGCAATTCTAGAAGGTTTTGCAGATGCTGATTTGGGGGGCTGTCATGATTCCGGGAAGAGCACTACGGGTTACATATTCACTATTGGAGGTACGGCAATCAGTTGGATGTCCAGATTACAGAAGAGTGTAGCTCTTTCAACCACAGAAGCAGAATATATGGCTATTGCTGAAGCGGCCAAGGAGATGATTTGGTTGAAGAACTTTCTTTCGGAGTTGGGCATGAAACAGGGGGATTGTGGTCTGTACTGTGACAACCAGAGTGCTATTCATCTCGCGAAGAATCCGGTGTTTCACAACAGAACGAAACACATCAAGATGAGGTATCATTTCATTCGAGAATTGATTGAAGATGGTACTATAAATTTGAAGAAGATGCTTGGTACGAAGAATCCAGCAGACATGCTTACCAAGGCGGTGACAACGGAGAAGTTGAAGCTATGCATGGCTTCAACGGGCCTTCCAGATACTTGATGAGAAGGCGTGGACGAGAGAGAGAGAGAGAAATCAGGGGTTTTACAGAAGATACATGTTCTTGGATGGCAGAAAATTGTTGACCAAGCCTCCAAGTGGGAGATTGTTGAAGATGGAGTCTTGTTCAGAGTTTCAGAACTGATGCCCGACCGGGTCAGATGAAGGACCCGACCGGGTATGTTGAAGCAGAGACCTGGGGACTCTCTGGAATGTGAGACCCGACCGGGTCAGGTGAAGGACCCGACCGGGTCAGATGTTCGATAAGCTTCTATTTTGGAAACCCGACCTGGTTTCTACCCGGGTTTGTATTCTGTGAAGGAGACCCGACCGGGTCAAATAAGAGACCCGACCGGGTCAGTCGACGGGATTTTTAATTACAGGCTTAATTTTGGGCCTGCGGCTCTAATCTCAGTATAGGTTTTCTTAAAACTATTTAAACGACTCTTATGTACTTGTAAACCTCTGGAGTGACGCTGATAATAATACATACTCTCTCTCGTTCGCCGTGGACTAGCACAATCAAATCGATTGTGTGAACCACGTTAATTCTTGTGTTCTTGCTCTTAATTTATCGTTTATCTTTGCCTAATCGTAACAATTAGTGTATAGCGTGTAAACTTTAAAGTTGATTACTACGGGTATTTGATTTTAATAATTACTCTTGTGAACGAATAAAACTTAGAAATTTTTACATAGTTCGAATTTTGATTGACACATTGAATATTTATAATTTTTATTTGCACGTTAAGCTTTTATTTATGAATCATTTACATATTTATTATTATTTTATATAAAATTGTAGGTTTTGTGACATAAAAACAAAAACATTATTTAGAATATACAAAGGTAAAGAACAACCAAGTATTCCAGCCCAGCTGGTTGTGAGGTTACCGTGTCTAGTGGGAGGTCTCGAGTTCGAAACTCGCTAGACACATAAGGGTTCGAAACTCATTGGAACGACTTTTCGTCCTGATTACTCCAGGCCCCCCAGACCCCCTGAGTAAAAAAGAAAAAAGAAAAAAAAAAGAAAAAACTAAGAAAAGACTAGGACATCAAATTATTTGCCGACTCTATAGATCGGTACACAAACAAAAAAAACATCATCGTTCATTTTTTTCAGAACGAGTATACAGTCACTACTCTTGATAATAGCATTCTTACTAATTTTGCTCTTCAAAAAGTTAGAAGCTAAGAATAGACCCCTAGAATATTCATGTATTTTTAGTATATTTTGATCATTTGGTTTTGAAGAAATATCCTTTTACATTAATAGTACTACGAATATGGTGCATTTTGCACGTAATCTACACCTATTTAATTGATATTACATTTTTTATATATTAATGTTGAATAAGGTATATTGAAATGAATTGTCTACTTGACTGTCTAGGGCCTCGGGCCTCATAATTTCTCTAGGCGATCTTGACTTCAGTATCTCTATTTAAAGTCTTCCCAAACTTTATTTAAATTGGGAATATGAAGTTTGACTTCTTGTACGATTTATGAGAGTGGAATAACAAACAATGATGATAATAATTCAAATAAAACAAGTCAACAATTATGTTCCGTTCAGATATGTGTCAGATTTTCCAAATTAAATTTAAGCATCATTGGCTCTTCCATTTTCTTTGTGTTTGCAACAATTGAAAGCCATACTTCTCTACTTCTTTACAAAAAGATATTTGTACTCACCCTTGTGCTCATCTTATACCCACCATGTCTGTGTAAGGTTCTTTTTTTGTCTGTGAATCCCGTTCACCGACTACATATGTCTTATTTTGTCTGTGTAAATTTTGCACAGACAAAATAATACGGAGTACATATCTTGTCTTTGAACCGGATTCACAGATAAAAAACAAATTTCACAGACATGATGGATATAAGATGAATATAAGGGTGGGTACAACAAGAATTATTGTCTTATTTATCCTTTTAACTCCTAACTGTATTTCTTTTTATTCGAAATCCCAATCCCCTTCTCTCAGCTATAAATAATGAGGCCCAAAACCTTTTATTCCCACCGTTTCTCACTTTCTTCATTTCGTCCCCTATAATTATGCATATAAAATGATTGTGTTCTGAAGAATTGATCACTATTGGGCCTTTTGCCCTTTTCACTTTCAAGTGAGGTGGTATTAAGAAATGATCCTTTTCCGCAAAGAGCGTTGCTTTTCTTTCCTCTGGCCTATGCTGGCAAGCACCGGACCTTTTGCTCTTTTCTTTTTCTCAGTGGTATAGGGGTTGGGGTTTCTCAGTTTTGCGGTTTGCTTGAATTATATCAGTTTCCCTATAAGACTAATACATATTAAGATATTCTTCAAACATTTCAGTAGATTAGATTAGAATATGATGAGTATTATACAAGTTCTCATGTAACACCATATCACAATAATGATCAGGGGTGGAGAGGGGGAGGCTGGCGGTGGCCTTGGCCCCTGCAAGAAAAAAAAATTGTGATGTATATATATGTATAAATATTTATAAGTAGTAAAAAATATAGTGAAAATTTAAGTTTTGGCCCATGCTATATAAATTTCTTTAAGCTCCGGCCACTGTAAGCTGTCAATCCTGGCTCCGCCACTGATAATGATGATGTTCTAAACAGAACTCAGTATTTAATAAACACATATCACCACTTCAAAGTATAAGACCACTACAAATTACTATATAAACACAACACTTTATTTACAGTGATATTAGTTTTACTCATCACATGGCTAATAATATTCCACTTTTAATGCAACACTTTTATAGAATAAGAATTTTCTAAACACATTATTTCAGTACTAATGCATAACATTTTATTTTCAGTTTATGTAAGTACTACACAATACATGATCATTATTAAACTAGTTCAAATGTAACATTTTATAGAATGAGCAAATTCGGACAACAACAACTAACATTTCAGTACTTAATAAACACAAAGCACTTTATTACAAGTATATGAGTAGTATAGAGAATATGATGAGTATTATATCAGTTCTCAAGTAACACTATTATAGAACAAGCATATTCTGCAACCATTTTAATACTAGTATATTTAATAAACATGCATCACTTTATTTGCAGTATATATGAGTACTACGGAGCATATGATGAGTTCTATACTAATTTTGATGAAACAACATTACACAATAAGCATCTTCTAAACACAATTCAGTAGTTAATCAGTTTATGCGAGATGAGCACTAATGTGCATAAGATAACAATATTCTATGTGCATATTGTGAATCCTAACAAGCAAACAATGAGCTTAATAGCAGTTCCATACTCGATTTGACTCTTGTACACATGAAATTCCTTATCTCGAAATGGTTTAGGTTTTTCCTGAATTTCAAGCACATGCAACCATATTCACGTTATGAGAACTACATATAAAATACAACTGTATAGTATTACATACGTTTCAGATGCTTCAACACTTTCGTTTTCTTCATCTGCATTTGAAATCATGTTCCATTCGGCTACTATGTCCATACCGCTCTTTGTTCTCAGTAATCAAACCCTAATACTTCAGAACTCAGACCTCTTGCTTTGTTTTAGCAATTGTTGTTCTTGCTCTTACTGATTTACAGTTCACCATTATTGTCGATTTGCCGACTTCTCTCATTTTTCGTGCAAAAATACGGCTAAATTGGTTTCCCAACAATTCTGTAGCATTTCAATTGATTCTTCCAATAGTTTAGAGGGGAAGTTACTTTTCGTTTTACAAATGATTCTTTCCAGCGGTTCAATTTTACCGGGTAATTTAAACTTTAAAGCATCGGGCTATTAGACACGGGCATGCGCTAAATTCAGTTATTGATATAAAAAGTGGGCCGACTATACGGTGTTCACCGTATAGCAGGAGGTATGATATACAAATTCCTCTTTTAATTCCATGGGCAAAGTTGTATAATAGGGAGTAATAATTAAAAAAAAATGAGCAAATTTTTTTGGCTCTGAAAATGATTGTTTTTATTTTGTTTCGTACGTATTATTATTATTTTTTATTCTATTAATTAAATTTTATTTTAAATATAATTTACTTTTTATCCAACACATTTAGTTAATTCAACCTAATAAATCAAGATTTCAGTTGTTCCAAATTTCTATTTTCAAATGTTCCAAATTTCACATGTGACCATACCTCCTCCTGCTGGCCAATTTCTATTTTCAGTATTACTACGCTTTAGCATCTCCACGGCTCACCTACTTCATTTATTTAGTCTTCCCAACTCCCACTTGATTTTAATTGGGAATACTCCGTATGAAGTTTGACTTTTTGCAGGATTTATGAGAATAGAATAACAAACGATGATGATCATGATGATTAAAATAAAACAAGTCAACAATTTATGTTCCGTTCAGATATGAGTCAGATTTTCCGAAATAAATTTAAGGATCACTGGCTTTCCATTTTCTTTGCCTTTGCAGCAATTGAAGGCGATGCTTCTCTGCTTCGTTATCCCTCAATTCCTAACTGTATTTCTTCTTATTCGAAATCTCAATCTCCTTTTCTTAGCCATAATAAAGAGAGAGAGCCAAAACCCTTTCTTTCTGCATTATGAAATGAGTGTGTTCTGAAGAATTAGTCACTATTGGACCTTTTGGTCGTTTGACTTTCAATTAAGGTGTTCTAAAGAAATGAACTTTTTCCGTAAAGAAGGCTGCTTTTCTTTTTTCTTGAAAACTTTGAGTGTTCTTGATTTCTGGTCTAGGGATCTGAAATAGGGTGGACTTATACTTAATGTTTGTGGGTGTGTTTCTTGGATGAAATAGGGTTGGGATGTTTCTTCATTTTAAGATGAAGTTTGCCTGAATCTCTAAGTCTGCCATACATGCAAATTCCTGGAATTTCACATTCACCCAAATGAGTCTCTTAAACTGGGTGGTTCTGGTTTGCCTCTTTAATTCATCTTTGGGGTTTCAAACTGCAGAACGCCAGAATTGCCATCCATCTGATTTCACTGCCCTGAAGCAATTTGCAGGAAACTTGACCAATGGGTCCATTTTCTCAACATGGTCCGCCGGCGAATCTAATTGCTGTGAATGGGATGGTGTTGCCTGTGAAGAAGATGATGATGATGATAGCAGGAGGGTGATCAAGTTGAATTTATCTAGGAAGGGGTTACAAGGGTCAATTTCTCTTGCCTTGGAAAATTTGGATAATTTACAGTTACTTGATCTTTCACATAATGATCTTAAAGGTGAGATTCCCTTGGATTTCTCTAAACTCAAGCAGTTGAAAGTTCTTGATTTGAGCTACGACTCATTTGATGGGCCAATTCTGGAGGCACTCAATGGGCTGGAATCACTCCACACAGTCAACATATCCAACAATTTATTCACTGGAGACTTAACTGATTTTTGCAGCATTTCAAACAACCTTAAAGTCTTGGATTTCTCAACCAACCTTTTTTCCGGGGGGCTTGATGGTTTAAATGAGTGCAGTTTGCCTCTCCAGGAGATGCATTTGGACTCAAATCTTTTCTCTGGGCAAATTCCAGAGTCTTTGTACTTAGTGTCCTCATTTGAGCATCTTTCGCTCTCTTCCAATAATCTCACTGGCCAGTTAAGTCAGAACCTCAGTAAGCTGTCGAATCTCAAATCATTAATTTTATATGACAACCAATTGTCTGGTGTTATACCTGATGTGTTTGGGAATTTGACACAACTAGAGTTATTGGATATTAGTTCAAATAAGTTTATAGGGCCATTTCCTTCAACTCTAGCACTTTGTTCTACCCTAAAAGATATTGTTCTTAGGAACAATTCTTTGTCTGGCCCTATTGATCTTGACTTCACTGGACTGCCCAATCTCACCAGCCTTGTTCTTGGAACGAACCATCTGTCGGGTCCCCTTCCTGAATCTCTCTCAAGTTGTAAACAGTTGAAAATTCTGAGTCTTGCCAAGAACAGGTTTACCGGTTTAGTCCCTGAGAGTTACACATACCTCTCATCTCTTGTCTTTTTCTCAGTTTCCAATAACAGTATGGAAAATCTGCCAGTTGCTTTGTCTGTTCTTCAGCATTGCCACAACCTTTCCACCCTTATTCTCACCAGAAACTTCCAAGGTGAAGAAATTCCCAAGAATGTGACTGGATTTGTGAAGCTGGCTACTTTTGCTATAGGGAATTGCCACCTTCGTGGTCAAATCCCTATATGGATATCTAACTGTACCAAATTGCAAATTCTTGACTTGTCTTGGAACAAGTTGGATGGCAGCATTCCTTCTTGGATTGGGAAAATGGAGAATTTGTTTTACATTGACTTTTCAAATAATTCACTCACAGGTGAAATCCCTAAAAGTTTGACGGAGCTAAAGAGTCTCTCATCCCCTACTAGTGATCCATTCAGTCTGAATGCATCAACTGGCATTCCATTGTTTATAAAGAGAAACCAAACAAGCAATGGTTTACAGTACAACCAAGCTACCAGCTTTCCTCCTGCTATATATTTGAGCAATAACATATTAAGTGGGACAATCTTGCCCGAGATTGGACAGTTGAGATATCTCCATGTTTTGGATTTAAGCCGGAACAACATAACTGGGACTATTCCTGGCACCATATCAAATATGTTGAATCTTGAGGTTCTGGATTTATCTAACAATGAACTCTATGGATCTATCCCACTTTCATTAGATAAGCTTACCTTCCTCTCAAAGTTCAATGTGGCTAACAATCGCTTGCAGGGTGGGATCCCGACCGGAGGCCAGTTTTTTAGCTTTCCCAGCTCAAGCTTTGGAGGAAACCCTGGGCTTTGTGGAAAGTTTGTTTCTCCCTGTGATGGTGGAGGCCTTGGACCTACCATCACCCCTTCTTCCCATAACAGGTTGGGTAGAAAGGGTGTTATTGGAATCACAGTCGGCGTAACGATCGGAGTTTCAATGCTTGTTTCGTATGTGATCCTAAGAGCATCTGGAAGATATATCAATGACCAAACACAAGACTCAGAGGAAGAGGTGGGCATATCTACCAGATTCTCTGATTCATTTAACCCGTCCAAGCTGGTCCTTTTCAAGAACTCAGATTGCAAGGATATGACAGTGGCAGAATTACTGAGATCAACAAACGACTTCAGCGAATCGAGCATTGTTGGCTGTGGAGGGTTCGGTGTTGTCTACAAAGTTGACTTGCCTAACGGTACTAAAGTAGCAATCAAGAAGCTTTCCGGGGATGGATATCAGCTGGAACGTGAATTCCATGCAGAAGTGGAAGCCCTCTCGACAGCTCAGCATGAAAACCTCGTCTCTCTCCAAGGGTATTGCAGCCATGGGAACGATAGGCTACTAATATACTCTTACATGGAAAACGGAAGTCTTGATTATTGGTTACACGAAAGGCTGGATAGCGATAGTCTATGCTTATCATGGAACACAAGGCTAAAGATAGCACTGGGTGCTGCTAGGGGATTATCCTATCTCCATAAGGAACCAAACATAGTTCACCGCGATATTAAAAGCAGCAACATTCTTCTCGATGAAAGATTCGAAGCCCATTTAGCTGATTTCGGGCTTGCAAGGTTACTATGTCCCTATGATACACATGTCACGACGGATCTAGTTGGAACGCTGGGCTACATTCCTCCTGAATATAGTCAGGCATTGACAGCAACTTTTAGGGGGGACGTTTATAGCTATGGCGTTGTTCTCTTGGAGCTTGTGACTGGAAAGCGGCCTGTGGAAGTGGGCAAAGGAAAGAATTGCAGAGACTTGGTGTCATGGGTGTTTCAGATGAAATCTGAGAACCGGGAGGAGGAAATATTTGATCCTTCTATATGGGATATAGAATGTAAGAAGCAATTCGTGGAGGTGTTGGGTATAGCTTGTAAATGTGTAGACCGAGAACCAAGGCAGAGACCTGCCATTGATCAAGTAGTTTTATGGCTTGAAGCAGCAATTGATCCCGGGAAAGCCAGCATATGGAAGTAAAACATACTAGGAATATATTTCTTCAAATACGATCATCATTGATTTTTCCTAAAATCGGAACTCGTGGACTCGGAAGGAGAATGTTATTACTTTGATTCTTTTCTCAATGAGTCATGAGTGCTATTTTTAAGATTAAATCAAAATGATGACTCATATTTATGAACATCGTTCATGCCTTGTTTCTCTTTTCCTTAATCTCATTTACTTGTAATTTCATATACAAGTATACAACATAGGTTTGCTTATATAGAAGTGTACTGATTGAGAAGATATAACAAACTGAAGTATATACGCGGTGTTGTAGGCAGAAGCATAAGTTGAGCTGGGCTGGTACAACATGAGATACACCTTTTACACGTAAAATACTAGGCATGACAATGGTCGGGGTGGGCCGGGTAGTGTAGGACCCGGACCCGCCCCGTGACATAACTAGGTGGACCCGCCCCGTGACCTACACGGGTCATTATAGCAATAAACATTTCTAGTTTTGTGAAGTCATTATAGCTTGAATTGTACATAAAGTTTATCTCCAAATAATTATAAAAAACAAATATAAATCAAAGTTACAAAACAATAAAAGTTTCAAAAGTTATGAGAAAATAATAGACTCAAATAGTTAACTATTTATTTATGAATAAATGAATATATATGGATCCTCATTCTAAGACGAACGATATCTTTCTTAATGTATACTCGTACGTTCTCAGATTTTAGTACAAGCCTTTTACAATAAAAGCAAAATAAATAATATTTTTAAAATCATATTAAGAGGTATGATTCGTGGTTGTCATCCAATTTAGGGTGATCCTACTAAGGTGACCTTGTATTATACGGAGTAGTAATCTTAATTACTAGAAAATATTAAAGTTATATTAAACTCATTTGAAAGATTTAGGTGAATAAATAAGGATGAAATAAATTAAGAAGTATTTGAGATTATTGTGAAAAGGGTCAGATAGGCCCCGAACTTGCATAAAAAGGTCAAATAAGCCCTTATATAGGAGGTTCTGTCCGGGCGTCGCCATTTGGGGAGGTTCCCGATGGAATTTTTTGATGAATTTTTTAATTCATCTTATTCATTAAGTCTAGTTTACTCATACCAAATTCCAGCTAAAACCTCAATCGGGAAGACATTCAAATGAATTCTTGAAGATAACTGCGCAGTAAAAAGCACGGTTATCTTCAAGAATTCATTTGAATATCTTACCGATTGAATTTTTAGCTGAAATTGCGTATGAGTAAACTAGAATTAATGAATAAGAAGCTCAAAAAAAATCATCAAACAATTCCATCGGGAACCGCTCCAAATGGCGACGGCCGGACAGAACCTCTTATATGAGGGCTTATTTGACGTTTTTATGTAAGTTTGAGGGTCTATCTGACCATTTTCCCGAGATTATTTGATACTCCGTATTCCTTAACCTCTGCGTAGTATTAAAATTTTATTACACTTATGGAATTAAGATTATATTTCAGAGATTGTTTGACAACACTGTTTTTCGTTTTATCAGGCTTATCAGCCAGATTTTTCACTAAACACGTAACTATTGATTTCACGCTGAATTGTGTAAGAAGCAGAAAAAGTAAGGTTGTAGTTACTTTTGTGGTTGTATTGGTTGAAGTTACTGTAGATGACCATTTTAGGTATTTTTACATAGTAACTCCGTCCCGTAAAGAAATTCTCCTTTTCATTTTATGGATGTCCCAAAAAGAAGTTCTCATTTCTATAAATGAAAACCACTTTTATCCCAAAAGTCACAACTACCCTTACTTTTTACACACTTTTTGCTTGATTTGACATAAAGTAAGGGTAAACTTGGAAAGTCAAAACAAAACTCTACCTTACATAAATATGTGTGTCGGTCAAACCATGAACTTCATTGTGGGACGGAGGAAGTATAATTTTTTCTTTATTTTATTAATAAAATATAATTTAATTTTTTTTCTTAAATCAGCAAAATAAGCCAATGCAGCCACTTCAGCCAGAATTTCATAAATTTCAGCAGAATCAGCCAAAACAGCCGATTTTTGTGATAGATCATATCACATCATTTCGACAAAATAACACGGGAGTACGGGACTATAGTTGATTAGTTTCCACATTCAGCGATGATAGCCCCTCTCTAGTCAATGATCATGTTCATGAGTGAGAAAGATATGGAACTTTTAAGGATGTTTTAGAAAATTAATTTATTATTATAGGACACACTTGGACGTTTTTAATTATATATAACTTATAATAATTGATAATTGAATATATTAATTTAAACTATATGCGCATGATTAAAGCATTATCAAAATGAATCTATTGATATTAACTCTATTTCAATTATATATAACTTATAATTGAATATGTTATATATGTAAATTTTAGAAATGAATTACATGTACGTTATACTTAATTAAACGAGTATAATGTTTAAGAAATAGCATTGATATGATATGATATTATAAAATGAGCACATCAAGTTTTTAGATAAGCATACATGAATTATTACTAATGAAATAAGCATAAAAATTAAAAAACTCCATGAAATCCCCATTTTAGAGTTTGGAGCTTTATTGTACTTATTTTCTAATGTTACACAACCACGCATTTATTTTACACATTATACTCATTTTAGTATAACAAAAACTCATTTTAATATTTCACACGCAAGAACACATTACAATTCAAATTGATAAAATCAGCTAAGTTTACTGATTTATATAGATAAAATTGTTCTAAGAGAATATTTAAACTATTTGCAAGTTCTTTAAACATCAAGCTAAAAAATAATATGGAATATCTAAAATTTGTTGAAAGGGTAAAAGTAGAAAATGTAAGAAAAATATGTTCAAACAAGATCGAACTGTTAAGAAAAACAAATGTTACATATAGCTTGATTAGAATTTAGTTCGAGTTTGACTCGAGTTGGAGTTATATTGAAACAAATGATATAGTTCAAACAAAGAGATGGATTTATTATTAGTTTCAACACGTACATATCAGCAATATTAATATTAGTCTAAACATAATAACATTGTTTTAAATTTTTAGTCTAGTAGTTGTCTTATAGCTCTCTCTATGACTATAATTTATTTAAACTTAATGAACTAAGTTGAATTAGTCATACTTAAATATGTTTAAACTTCGTCTAAGATTATTGAGAATGCTTAAAATCCGCATAACACTTTTACAAAATTGTTCAAAATGTTAAGTAATATGTAAGTCTCCAATATATTCTTAGTATGTAGTATAATTTCTATACTTTAAGTATAATTTCAATGCATGAAAGTGTTTTGGATTGGGTTCAATATTCCAATTATTCAGACTTAGATTTTTTAAATTTATGGGAATAAATAGGGCATTAGAGATCTTTAAATCAATTAAGTCTTAATGGTATAACAAGTAAGTTTATCCCTCATCATTCATGCATGTTGACCACAAAAGCATGTTGAGAACCACTTTTGAATTGTATGTCATGACATCAGTCATCTTTAACCCTAAGAACTCATAGAGCATTGTATCAAACATTTGATGTTGGTTCCTCAAATTCCCATTTTACTTGGTTTTAACTATTTTTTCCCCAACTTTTTAATGTCCAATAAAAAATCAAGATATCAAAATTTAATACTTATTAATATTTAGTACTCCGTGTACGTATAATTTAATGGATTAAGTGTAACAATTAATAAAATATTCCAATCAAGAAAGTGAACAACATCCACTTTGTAAGTAATTTTTTCAAATAGTTGTTGGACTTTCAATATTATGAGCCAGTTTGAAAAAAACTACAATATTCCTAGTGAAAGAGAAAGACATGTTTTTAATCAAATAATCATCTGGTTTGATATTTTGGAATTTCACAAGAGTCAATTCTAGATGTAAATTAAGAATAGATAGGTGGGGTGTTCGCTAGCTCCCACCCCAAAACCCCTTCGATTTTTTGCACTACAAGAATTTCGGATTTTAGTGACGGAAAATCCGTCACTAAAACTGCCACAGATCAACTTAGTAGCGGATATTCGTGTCAACATTCCGCCACTGAAATCTTGACATTAATAGGGTTTGTGGCGAAAAAATCTTTCCGTCACAAATTAATGGCGGAACTTAGTGACGAACATATTTGCCACTATTTTTAGTGACAAATATTCAGCCAACATATTCCGTCACTAAATTAGTTAAAAAATTTAAAAAAAAAACATAATGCAGAGTAATTTTTCAAAAATTTGTAAAAAATATTCCAAACTGAATCTAAATAATAAAATCATAGAAGTCAAAACTGAGATTTCAATACTGATAACATACCAATAGCCAATCATTCATAATCAAATTAAACAACTTGCTAAATAAAACTGCGTAACAGTTAACACACCATATTAAAAATACATACGGAAGCTTTCCAAAATCTTAAATACACATCAACTACATTAACGATGTACAATCACATATCCAAGTAAACATATCTAAAAATATACACAGTACATTTGAATGTTTCTACATGAACTATATAGTTATCCTAATGTCAACTTTAGCTTCATGGATTTTTTTTGTAATTGAATGTGCTGATTCAAGCTATCCACCACAACTCATGAAAAATCTCTGCAAAGACAAGAAACTTCATGAGTAAACTAGAAACAAAATTGAATAAGCAAAATAAATATGGGGTAAATAAAACAACAGAATTGAAAATTAAAGTTCGTAGCACAGAGCACTGGGTAGATCAACAATAAATCTGATTTTTTTCAACTTACCATTTAATCCGAGCAGCTCAAATTCTTTATTTGCAATTCAATAGTACCCACTTACACAGAATGAAATCATTTTTGACTTTCTGAGAATCTCAAATCAAAGAAACAAGCAATGAAAGTCTAATACAGTAACACAGATTATAATACTATAGCAACTAACACGGAATAATAATCTCAAAATTTGTTGAAGCAGCATTACTTAACATTTAATCCAGGCAGGTCAATGTTATTTGCCGTTTAAGAGAACAAGCGAATTAACTACCCAGCAACCCAAGAGAACAACGATACAGAAAATGAAAAGAAAAAAACAGAGAAATAGAGAACGAAGTAGATACTTAGGAAGCTGATGATTGAGTCTGGCCGTCGTTGGACTCCCAATTGCTGGCCGGACGAAAGTAATTTCCGGCGGCGATTAGTTTGGGGGAAGGGGGGAGTGTGGTGTGCGGCGATATGGAAGCTAGGGCTAGCTAACTGAAAGGCTGCTATGAGACATTTACATATATAGGTCATACGGATTGGGCTGCTAAATTTTTGAGCGGGGTTTGTTTTAGAAAGTGGAGGGATTCCAAATATTTGAGCGGGTTTCATTTAAGAAGTGGAGGGAGTTCGGATTTTTTTGGAAGAGGGAAAATATAAGCTTTGGGGAGATTATTTGGGGTGTAAAATCGATACATTTGTGTTATTATAATAGGAAAAGGTGCAAATAGGCCCATGTACTAACAAAAAAAGGTCAAATAAGCCCTTATTTAGAAGGCTCTGTCCGGCCGTTGTCATTTGGGGTGGTTCCCGGTGGAATTTTTTGATGAAATTTTTTGAGCATCTTATTCATCAAGTCTAGTTTACGCATACCAAATTTTAGCTAAAACTTCAATCGGGAAGACATTCAAATGAATTCTTGAAGATAACTGCGCTGCTAACTGCGCAATTATTTTCAAGAATTCATTTGAATGCCTTCCCGATTGAAGTTTTAGCTGAAATTTGCTATGAGTAAACTAGACTTATTGAATAAGATGGTAAAAACAATTCATCAAAAAATTCCACCGGAAACCACCCCAAATGGCGATGACCGGACAGAGCCTCATAAATAAGGGCTTATTTAACCTTTTTTGGTTAGTACATGGGCCTATTTGCACCTTTTCCCTATTATAATGGGTAATATGAATTTGCATCTCATTTTATTATTTAAACTGAATTTTGCACTTTTTTTAAAAAAAAACTTGTATTTGCATTTCAATCATGTATGATAATACAAAAATGTCTTTCCATTAACAATTCTTTTGGCCTTCAATATATTCCTGATTGAGAAGCACTTTTATCTTCTCATATGAAATTGGGGTCCAAATACAAAGTTTTCTAAATCGGGGTGCAAATCCAATTTGAACAATAAATTGGAGTGAAAACTCAAATTACCCCTTATTATATTTAGTTTTTTGTGAATAAAAATTACAACATGCTTAATAATCCATATTTAAAGCATGTCAATTTTATCAATCAATTTTATACAAAACACGATATTTTAGATTTTTCATGCAGAAATATGTAATAACTAGTTCATCATAAATAAGGTCAGGGAACTTTTCTGACTGAAATTCTCTCCTAAGACCATTTTCTCATTTGAAGATAATTCTATTTTTTTAAAGAAAAGTGTCTTATTGATAAAAGTAAATAGTACAGTGCGTGAAATGGAAATAAGAAAGAAAAAAAGCAAAAAATACAGATAAGAAAATGAAAAGATAAAAAGTAGACCTAAGGGAAATCTATAGAAAATGTTGGCAGACAACTTTCAGGTGTGATGAACTTAAATTTACGGCAACTTCTTATCTACGAATATGTATGTATGTGTGTGCATATATAAAGATAAAAGGATAAAAACAAAAACATAAAGGAAAAAAAGATGATACGAGATCACTCCGCCACACGAATACTCAGCCTCCACCTTGTTCTCTCCAATGTGATACCTTCATCCGACCCAAAAGAAGCATATCACCCCTGACTCCTCTAATCTACGTTTGTTTGGATCTTTTTCTCCATCTCTTCTCTGCCTCTGCTTCTTCTCTACATCTCTAACTTGTCTGACACACATGACCAAACCACCGCAAGCGAGACTTTGCATCTTATCGTCAATATATAGGTGTTACTCCCGCATTTTGTCTGATTATTTCATTCATTAAGCAATCCTTTCTAGTATATGCACACAACCAACACAGCATGCACATCTTTATCACACTCATCTTTTGAATGTGAGAAGTCAGAGCAAATAGGAGGAGAGAAAGAGTCGATTTTATTAAATGAACTCAGCGTGTGGATCTGGGATCGTTTACAAGGAGAAATGGGCTGCTATTTATAGCAGCAATAAATGCGATGGGAGTACACGTGCCTGATAAATGTGTAACATGCAGGAGAAGATTTTCCCACGATCGAGTGTCTATACCCGATCGGGTACACCTATATACTCGATCGGGTATAGCTATAAATATTACCCGAGTATAGATCGAGTATGGAACGAATTCGAAGATCTACACATACTCGATCGAGTATGTGTACATACTCGATCGAGTACTCGACCTGCACCTCAAAAAGCCTATAAATACACCTCCTTTCCTTCACTTTTAGGAACCAATTCATATACACTCTTAAGCTCAGTTTAGAATAGCATTTCTTTATATCTCTTTTAGCATGTTTAGTCTCCAAATGAGGAGCTAAACTTCCATATCTTGGTATTGCTCTTGAAGCTTGTTGATTATTAAAGTTGTGAGTTATTTTCTAACTTTTTTCCCTTGAATATTAATTCTTCCTTTAAATACTATTTCTATATCAATGTTGGGGAGTGTTACTAAGATGACAATTAGTTAACATCTTGACATTGGTTTTAGTAATAGCTATTCCTTCCTCTATGTTAATGTCGGGGAGTGTTACTAAGATGACAATTAGTTAACATCTTGATATTTAACTATAGTAGGATTCATTCCCTTTAATATTCTTCCTCGAGTATTAATTAATTCCTAATCATATTTCATATTAATATTTTGAACATTACTTAAAGGATCAACTAGTTTTGTTTCATATATTAATTATTACTAGAAATGATCAACGAACCGATGGTTAATCGTTGATAGTTTCACAAGTAAGTAACTTCGGTTTATTAATGCACGGTCGTGGTTAATAAACTTAAGAGGGATTAATTTTGTTGGTTAAACCAAAACCGTTGTGTTAAGGTTATCAATCTCAATTGATTTCATCAAGGAGTTAAAAGATTAAATGCTACTATCAAGTCGGTATATGGCGTTGTTCTATACTCGACTAATAGTAAGGGTTATTAATGAACGGTCGTTGTTAATAACTATCCTCGATGAATTGGATATACTCCTCGATTGAGTATTCGAGAGGAGATAAGTTATAGATATAACAATGATCGACTAAAATATATCAACAAGTGGAAAGTAGCAATGCCAAGTCACTTTTATCTTTGAATTAAATCCCATATAACTCGTTCATCTTCGTGTTTAATTTAATTAAACCACTCAACAATCAAAACCCCCCTTTTACTTACTATTTACATAAAAAGATAAATTATTCATTTCCCTGTGGATACGAACTCTACTACGCTATACTACGTATAAGTGTTAGTATTGAATTTACTTTGAGTGCACTCACGACAAAGTGCACGTCAGTGCCAGTAATACAACGGCCGAGGGGTCACATCAATCGGGGTGGCACCGGCACCGGCATATTCACCGCATTGAATGCGGTGGGCGGATGTGACGTCGCATTAAATGCGGTGGTTGGCTGTCTCCAAAGGGAATCTTCGATGATTGAATCTGTTTAGACGAAGGCTCCTCGTGGGTTCGAGGGCTTCGTGTTGCCGAAGGCTCCCCTGATGCCGAGGGCTCATACTGCCGAAGGCTCCTGTTTCTGCCGTTTTTTCCCGGTGGCTTCGTATGCTCGAAACTGGCTGCCCTGTGTAATTTGGAGCCTTCGGCCAAAGGGGCCGAAGGCCCCCCAGTGTGTTCTGGGCTCCTTCGAGGCTTGGGCCGTTGCATTTGGGCCTGAGATGTTCCCTGAGCTCAATGGGCCTGTGTAGGAGAAGTAGGAGTCTATGGGCCGGGGGTTCCTGGACCATATACTCCATCAAGTATCGTACCGGATGACGATAATTGGTAGCGGCAGATATCACATGATGAGCAAACGGAGGCATCAATGAGACTTTAAATACAAATGTTACGGGAGAATCGTTACATGAGTCCTATTATGATTGGAGTCATTAAATGTATAAGTTATCTCTCCCAATTGCATTATGATATACTACGCCTATAAATATTTCTTGTAAATAATCTATAAGGTTGGGGAGGATTCTCCTAAATATAATATTGTCCTACGCTACCAAATTATTTATTTTCTTACGCATATCAAATGCATTGATAGATTAGTTATTGCAATTGGAATTATACTCTATCACTAATTAACTAGTCTATTAAACTTCAAAGACAAGCAACATAAACATAAATATATTTCATAAAAACATATATGAACTCATTTTGCGTCAAAATTTCAAACACGAAATAAATAGAATAAGTTAAAGGATGTAATATTGAATTTTGTGGATAAAAAGCACAAGATAAACAAAACAAAAAACAAATTCTTATTTTGAAATAAATAAACTCTTACCTTAAACATGTTTGAACATGGAGTAGAGTTTGTAGAGACAAAATAACAGATGGAATGTGTTGGTGAGTAAAAAATTAATAGTAGTAGCATTTTTACTTTAGTGACAGAATTTAGTGGCGAATATTCCCGTCGTTGTTTAGTGGCGACTTCTTCCGTCACTAATTTCCGCCTCCAATCAGTGTCAAAAAACAGGCCGCCACAAATATCTGCCACGAACTGGTGACAGAATGAATCCGCCATAAATCTGCGACGAATGGCAATCCGCCACAAATTTCCGTCATTGATTCCCGTCAAACTCACATCCGCCACTAAATTCCGTCACAAAAATCCGGATTTCTTGTAGTGTTGGACTAGCATCGGGTTTTAAAAAAAGGTTACGTTGTTATATGTAAGAACAAAGAGAGTTAGCTTGGTGAATAGATGAAGTAGTATACTATCAAGTATTAACAAGGGTGAATAAGAAGTAAAGGCTCAGGAAAGAAAATACAAAATATATGGCTCTAAAGAATGAATTCAAAAGAATGGAATAAATATAGAAACAGTTACATCTACGGAGTATATTACTAAAGCATGGACAATGAGTAAAAATGTGATCTTCTATATCTAGTTACTTTAGTATTAACTTAGTTTTTTGGACTGAAATTTGTTGGTCTGGTCTGGTCTGGTAAACGTCTGGTCTCTGTGTATTTTATAACTACAGAAGTCTGGTCTAGTCTGGTCTGATCTGTTTAAGTCTGGTCTAGTCTGGGACTGAAAATAGTCCAAAAGAAAACATCCTAAATTATAGTGATCGTGATGTTAAAATCATAGTATTTTTAAATCACGGTTTTGTCCATGATGTACTTTCTATGATATTTTAGAGAAATACTTCATATATAATTTTCCGTATTTGATCACACAAATCAATTCAATCATCTGATAAAACATAGCCATTAGTATTATATATGTGTCTTTAATGTAAACTTTGATTAAATTTCATCCCACGGCAGTCTGGCGGACTCATGCAGACACTCAAACACATAGGAGCAGTCCTTCACTTTCTTTCAAGTCTTGAGATAGTTGTTCTCCTTCTAAGGTTCATGCGATTCTTATATCCTAGCTATTTTCTTATTACTTATTTTCTTATTTCTTTACTTGATTGGTGATTACTGATTACTTTATGTATATACTTGAGTACTTTAGTTTTTTACTAAATTATGTACTCTAGTTGTTTTTTGTCAATTGTAGTCGGCTAGTCATTAGTGTATAGCGTGTAAACTTTAAAGTTGATTACTACGGGTATTTGATTTTAATAATTACTCTTGTGAACGAATAAAACTTAGAAATTTTTACATAGTTGGAATTTTGATTGACACATTGAATATTTATAATTTTTATTTGCACGTTAAGCTTTTATTTATGAATCATTTACATATTTATTATTATTTTATATAAAATTGTAGGTTTTGTGACATAAAAACAAAAACATTATTTAGAATATACAAAGGTAAAGAACAACCAAGTATTCCAGCCCAGCTGGTTGTGAGGTTACCGTGTCTAGTGGGAGGTCTCGAGTTCGAAACTCGCTAGACACATAAGGGTTCGAAACTCATTGGAACGACTTTTCGTCTTGATTACTCCAGGCCCCCCAGACCCCCTGGAGTAAAAAAGAAAAAGAAAAAAAAAGAAAAAATTAAGAAAAGACTAGGACATCAAATTATTTGCCGACTCTATAGATCGGTACACAAACAAAAAAAACATCATCGTTCATTTTTTTCAGAACGAGTATACATTCACTACTCTTGATAATAGCATTCTTACTAATTTTGCTCTTCAAAAAGTTAGAAGCTAAGAATAGACCCCTAGAATATTCATGTATTTTTAGTATATTTTGATCATTTGGTTTTGAAGAAATATCCTTTTACATTAATAGTACTACGAATATGGTGCATTTTGCACGTAATCTACACCTATTTAATTGATATTACATTTTTTATATATTAATGTTGAATAAGGTATATTGAAATGAATTGTCTACTTGACTGTCTAGGGCCTCGGGCCTCATAATTTCTCTAGGCGATCTTGACTTCAGTATCTCTATTTAAAGTCTTCCCAAACTTTATTTAAATTGGGAATATGAAGTTTGACTTCTTGTACGATTTATGAGAATGGAATAACAAACAATGATGATAATAATTCAAATAAAACAAGTCAACAATTATGTTCCGTTCAGATATGTGTCAGATTTTCCAAATTAAATTTAAGCATCATTGGCTCTTCCATTTTCTTTGTGTTTGCAACAATTGAAAGCCATACTTCTCTACTTCTTTACAAAAAGATATTTGTACTCACCCTTGTGCTCATCTTATACCCACCATGTCTGTGTAAGGTTCTTTTTTGTCTGTGAATCCCGTTCACCGACTACATATGTCTTATTTTGTCTGTGTAAATTTTGCACAGACAAAATAATACGGAGTACATATCTTGTCTTTGAACCGGATTCACAGACAAAAAACAAATTTCACAGACATGATGGATATAAGATGAATATAAGGGTGGGTACAACAAGAATTATTGTCTTATTTATCCTTTTAACTCCTAACTGTATTTCTTTTTATTCGAAATCCCAATCCCCTTCTCTCAGCTATAAATAATGAGGCCCAAAACCTTTTATTCCCACCGTTTCTCACTTTCTTCATTTCGTCCCCTATAATTATGCATATAAAATGATTGTGTTCTGAAGAATCGATCACTATTGGGCCTTTTGCCCTTTTCACTTTCAAGTGAGGTGGTATTAAGAAATGATCCTTTTCCGCAAAGAGCGTTGCTTTTCTTTCCTCTGGCCTATGCTGGCAAGCACCGGACCTTTTGCTCTTTTCTTTTTCTCAGTGGTATAGGGGTTGGGGTTTCTCAGTTTTGCGGTTTGCTTGAATTATATCAGTTTCCCTATAAGACTAATACATATTAAGATATTCTTCAAACATTTCAGTAGATTAGATTAGAATATGATGAGTATTATACAAGTTCTCATGTAACACCATATCACAATAATGATCAGGGGTGGAGAGGGGGAGGCTGGCGGTGGCCTTGGCCCCTGCAAGAAAAAAAAATTGTGATGTATATATATGTATAAATATTTATAAGTAGTAAAAAATATAGTGAAAATTTAAGTTTTGGCCCATGCTATATAAATTTCTTTAAGCTCCGGCCCCTGTAAGCTGTCAATCTTGGCTCCGCCACTGATAATGATGATGTTCTAAACAGAACTCAGTATTTAATAAACACATATCACCACTTCAAAGTATAAGACCACTACAAATTACTATATAAACACAACACTTTATTTACAGTGATATTAGTATTACTCATCACATGGCTAATAATATTCCACTTTTAATGCAACACTTTTATAGAATAAGAATTTTCTAAACACATTATTTCAGTACTAATGCATAACATTTTATTTTCAGTTTATGTAAGTACTACACAATACATGATCATTATTAAACTAGTTCAAATGTAACATTTTATAGAATGAGCAAATTCGGACAACTACAACTAACATTTCAGTACTTAATAAACACAAAGCACTTTATTACAAGTATATGAGTAGTATAGAGAATATGATGAGTATTATATCAGTTCTCAAGTAACACTATTATAGAACAAGCATATTCTGCAACCATTTTAATACTAGTATATTTAATAAACATGCATCACTTTATTTGCAGTATATATGAGTACTACGGAGCATATGATGAGTTCTATACTAATTTTGATGAAACAACATTACACAATAAGCATCTTCTAAACACAATTCAGTAGTTAATCAGTTTATGCGAGATGAGCACTAATGTGCATAAGATAACAATATTCTATGTGCATATTGTGATTCCTAACAAGCAAACAATGAGCTTAATAGCAGTTCCATACTTGATTTGACTCTTGTACACATGAAATTCCTTATCTCGAAATGGTTTAGGTTTTTCCTGAATTTGAAGCACATGCAACCATATTCACGTTATGAGAACTACATATAAAATACAACTGTATAGTATTACATACGTTTCAGATGCTTCAACACTTTCGTTTTCTTCATCTGCATTTGAAATCATGTTCCATTCGGCTACTATGTCCATACCGCTCTTTGTTCTCAGTAATCAAACCCTAATACTTCAGAATTCAGACCTCTTGCTTTGTTTTAGCAATTATTGTTCTTGCTCTTACTGATTTACAGTTCACCATTATTGTCGATTTGCCGACTTCTCTCATTTTTCGTGCAAAAATACGGCTAAATTGGTTTCCCAACAATTCTGTAGCATTTCAATTGATTCTTCCAATAGTTTAGAGGGGAAGTTACTTTTCGTTTTACAAATGATTCTTTCCAGCGTTTCAATTTTACCGGGTAATTTAAACTTTAAAGCACCGGGCTATTAGACACGGGCATGCGCTAAATTCAGTTATTGATATAAAAAGTGGGCCGACTATACGGTGTTCACCGTATAGCAGGAGGTATGATATACAAATTCCTCTTTTAATTCCATGGGCAAAGTTGTATAATAGGGAGTAATAATTAAAAAAAAGAATGAGCAAATTTTTTTGGCACTGAAAATGATTGTTTTTATTTTGTTTCGTACGTAGTATTATTATTTTTTATTCTATTAATTAAATTTTATTTTAAATATAATTTACTTTTTATCCAACACATTTAGTTAATTCAACCTAATAAATCAAGATTTCAGTTGTTCCAAATTTCTATTTTCAAATGTTCCAAATTTCACATGTGACCATACCTCCTCCTACTGGCCAATTTCTATTTTCAGTATTACTACGCTTTAGCATCTCCACGGCTCACCTACTTCATTTATTTAGTCTTCCCAATTCCCACTTGATTTTAATTGGGAATACTCCGTATGAAGTTTGACTTTTTGCAGGATTTATGAGAATAGAATAACAAACGATGATGATCATGATGATCCAAATAAAACAAGTCAACAATTTATGTTCCGTTCAGATATGAGTCAGATTTTCCGAAATCAATTTAAGGATCACTGACCTTCCATTTTCTTTGCCTTTGCAGCAATTGAATGCGATGCTTCTCTGCTTCGTTATCCCTCAATTCCTAACTGTATTTCTTCTTATTCGAAATCTCAATCTCCTTTTCTTAGCCATAATAAAGAGAGAGAGCCAAAACCCTTTCTTTCTGCATTATGAAATGAGTGTGTTCTGAAGAATTAGTCACTATTGGACCTTTTGGTCATTTGACTTTCAATTAAGGTGTTCTAAAGAAATGAACTTTTTCCGTAAAGAAGGCTGCTTTTCTTTTTTCTTGAAAACTTTGAGTGTCACGCCCCGGGCCTATCCGGACACGTCAACAACCCGCCGTACAGTACGAATAGTCAACCGCAGTCCGACTCATCCATACTATACAAGGCGTCTTGAATACCATTCACACATAGTACATCCATAAACAAGCATAATGTAAAATATTCATTTAAGCAGCGGAAACATTTAATACAAGTGTTTATGCCACACTCGGCAAACATGGGCATACAAGCCCCCGAATGATTATTCAAAAATAATATCCATGAGCATTATTTAGATTGTTTTCAAAACAGAAACGGAAGAAGCACGAACCACGTCTTCTTCCCTTGATCTCCCCGAAGCAACGGGGGGTGGCAGCAACTCTTCAAGTTCTACCTGAAACTGTGAGGTGGCCTCCCCCGTGAAGGGGAGGTCAGTACTTGGAAGCATTTGACAAGTACAATGACAACTATACTAAGTATAATCAATGTTTCAATTTCTTAAGACCCTCAAATAGAGTGATATTATATCGTAGGCCGTAACCCCCGGTTACCCTGTTTTATAAATATACTTACTTTATATAAAGTCAAGTAGTCGGCCCGTGGGCCCATATTCATTTAGAATTTACCATTTTCACTTTCCGTGACCATGAGTCACGACAACCCCATAGGGTTCCCTCGAGTCCCGATTGTATAGCAAGGGCTCGGCCCAACTACATTTCTATACAATCCTTTAACTCAATTTAATATATCTAAATTTGTATGGCAAGGGCTCGGCCCAACTACGTTTCCATACCAACCATAACTTCATGGCAAGGGCTCGGTCCAACTACGTTTCCATGAAGATCACAATGCATGGCAAGGGCTCGGCCCAACTACGTTTCCATGCTAATCACGTTACATGGCAAGGGCTCGGCCCAACTACATTTCCATGTAACCCTAGAGTCCGACTCTAATTTATTTTCATAGCTCAATTCTCAAGCAAATCCTATGCCTAGAATCAATTCACTTGGATAGCCCTTAGGCCTACCCCTAACACACCTTAGTGTTCATACAATTCGACCTTAAAGCATCTCTTAAGACTACTTAAGGCATATCTATTCACAATCCTATCTCTTAGGATTAATTCCATCATTTATTTATATAAATCTCCTGACTAGTATTTCGATACTAGTCGAATAACCTTAGAACAACCAAGTTCTAAGTTCATAGCCAAATAGTTTACCTCAATTGATTTTCCAATCCAAATATGATTTAATCCCAATATCAAAAATATCACTTTTATCCATTCATGAATTTCATACATGAACTAAAAGTATATTTTATCACAATTTTCATAGTTAATTCCATTACCATACCATTTCTTTCATATCACATAATCATACACAATTTCTTACAAATTTGTATATTATGCTCTTTTCCTTATAGACAATAGTCTTCTCATTCTTAGGCATTATTAATCATTAATAATCCTTAAAAAAAAACATATTTAATTACCTTAGGTAATCTCATGAAATTAACCCAAAGATTATAAGCAATATAGTCAGCCATCCTCACCTTATGAAGTGCTGAAATAGTTGTCCTTGTTAAGCCCTCCGATCAACCCTCGTTCTAAACCGATCAAAAGCAAACTTCTGGGCAGAATGATGAAAGCCGGGCGGCTTTCACGAAAGATGGGCGGCTTTCGTGGTCTGCAACTACGAACAGCTCCCTTCAAGTGGCGGTTTCCGGCGGTTTCAACTCCTATCGATTCCACGACTCTTCTAAATTAAATACCACCACTTTATAACATTATTCTACACTTTTAAACGTGTAGAACTCCATGTTTAATCCACCATATGATTTCTTAAAAATCATACAAAATAATACTAGTTAAAAGAGTAGAAGTTGTGTTCTTACCTCTTCTTCTTGCTCTTTCTTGTTGGGTTTTCTTTCTTGATGCTCCCTCTACCCTATGGCCTTGTTGAGATAACTCCCTGGAGCTCTTTCTCTCTTGTGTGGTTCGAATGAATGCCAAGATAGGAGAGCATCTCCATCCATCTAAGTCAACCCATAAAAACAAAGGGGTAGGGTCTTGGTGGGTGTGGTTTTTGTCCCTAGGAGGTTTCCTCCTTGATTTGTCCGCACAACCCATCCCCAATTGCCCCATTTTGACTATTTTGAGTCTCAAAGACTTGTGGGAAAAGTCCCACTTGGGTGTAGAAAGTTTCTCCCAATTATTCCTGCTATTTTCGGTAGGTTGGGCCAAAATAACACTCGAGTTGTCCAAATGTTTTTATCAACTTTGGTTGACCCTTTATTGGGCTTCAATTATTATTACAACGACCTAACTAAATATTTGGTAGCCCATTCTCATTATTATGGGCCCGATAAAAAAATTTAATTAATCTCGCATTAATTAAATATACCCAATCTGTTACACGATTTTATTCGCCAGAAATTCAAATACATATCAAATTTCAAATTCAAGTACATCCGGGTGCGGTGTCACAAGTTCACCCCCCCTTAACGGGAATTTCGTCCCCGAAATTCACAAATGCTTATTCAAACCGAAATGCATACTGTTCCTTCATCAAGGCTTCCGTTTCCCAAGTTTCTTCTTCAACTCGGTCACTCTTCCAAAGAATTTTAACCATCGGAACTTTCTTGCTCCTCAATTTCTTTACTTGCCTATCAAGTATTCTTACTGGTCGTACGGCATAGTTCAAATCCTCACGTATTTCCACGGGTGGTTTCTCTAACACGTGAGACGGATCCGACATGTATTTCTTTAGCATAGACACATGAAACATGTTATGTATCTTCTCCAATTCCGGAGTCAACTGAAGTCTGTATGCCACGGCCCCAATTCTTTCAAGAATTACAAATGGCCCGATGTAGCGTGGGTTAAGTTTTCCTCGGCTTTGGAATCGGATGATTCCCTTCCAAGGTGAAACTTTCAAGAATACCTCATCTCCCACCTTGAACTCCAAGGCTCTTCGGCGCTTATCGGCATAGCTCTTCTGTCTATCCTGGGCCGCTTTAAGCCTCTCTCGAATCATCTTCACTTTTGACTTGGTGATCTCCACCAACTCCGTGCTCTCAAGTTTGGCCATGCCAACCTCGTCCCAACACAACGGTGTACGACATCTCCTCCCATACAATGCCTCGTATGGAGGCATACCAATACTCGCCTGATAACTATTGTTATAGGCAACTCTACAAGTGCTAAATGGTTGTCCCAACTTCCTTGGAACTCCAATGCACAAGCTCTCAACATATCCTCCAAAATCTGTATGACCCTCTCAGATTGTCCATCCGTCTGTGGATGAAAAGCAGTGCTAAACTTCAATCTCGTTCCCATAGACTCTTGGAACTTCGGCCAAAATCGTGATGTGAATCGTGGATCCCTGTCGGATACAATGGTTATAGGAACCCCATGTAGCCTCACGATCTCATCCGCATACAATTTGGCTAACCTTTCGAGTGCATAGGTAGTGTTGATAGGTAGAAAATGTGCACTCTTCGTGAGCCTATCAACCACAACCCATATGGCATCATAATTCCTCACCGTCCGTGGTACCCCACCATGAAATCCAAAGTCACGTGCTCCCATTTCCATTCAGGAATGGAAAGTGGCTGCAATAACCCAGCTGGATGCTGATCTTCCGCCTTAACTTGCTGACAAGTAAGACACCTACTGATGTACTCGGCTATTTCTCTCTTCATACCGGACCACCAGTAACTTTCTTTCAAATCACGGTACATTTTCGTACCTCCCGGGTGCATAGCATACGCCGATGAATGAGCCTCCTCTAAGATGGACTTACGGAACTCCTCATCTGATGGTACACACACTCGGTCACGAAATAATAAGAGACCATCGTCTCTCTCCCTGAAATCCTCCACCGGTCCCGCTTGCATGCGTTCCCGGACCTTCATAAGTTCTTCGTCAGTTTCTTGACCCTTCTTGATCTCATCAAGTAATGTAGGTCTCACCTCGAATCTAGCTAACAAGGCACCATCGCTGGACACCTCCAGCTGGGCTCTTAATGCCCTCAACATAGCTAGCAATGCCCCAGACGAACTCTTCCGACTGAGCGCATCTGCTACAACGTTGGCTTTACCGGGGTGGTACTCAATGATTGTTATCAACAGCAATTTCTGATCCCAAAACCACATGCCCGAGGAAGCCAATCTCCTTTAGCCAAAATTCACATTTAGAAAATTTGGCATAGAGTTGCTTCTCCCGTAGTGTCTCAAGAACAAGTATCAAGTGCTCTTCATGCTCTTCTTCACTCCTCGAGTAAATCAAGATGTCATCTATGAACACAATCACGAATCGGTCCAAGTATTTATGAAATACTCGGTTGATCAAGTCCATGAATGCCGTCGGGGCGTTTGTTAACCCAAACGACATAACAAGGAACTCAAAATGCCCATACCTTGTGCGGAAAGCACTCTTTGGTATGTCATCTTCCTTGATCTTCAATTGATGGTACCCCGACCTCAAGTCAATCTTTGAAAACACAGTTGCTCCTCGGAGTTGATCAAACAAGTCATCAATCCTAGGCAAAGGATACCTATTCTTGATTGTGACCTTGTTCAGTTGACGATAGTCGATACACATTCAAAGTGTCCCATCTTTCTTTTTCACAAAAAGAACCGGTGCTCCCCACAGGGAGTGGCTTGGTCTAATGAAACCATTATCCAAAAGCTCTTGCAGTTGGGTTTTCAGCTCGTTAAGTTCAGCGGGTGCCATACGGTATGGCGGTATGGAGATTGGTTTGGTGTCGGGCTCGACCTCAATCACAAATTCAATCTCCCTATCGGGTGGAAGTCCCGGTAAGTCTTTTGGAAAAACATCCGGATCCTTGCACACAACCTTTACATCACCGATGTTCGTCTCCTCTTTGGTTTTGTCCACCACATACGCTAGATATGCGTGACATCCTTTCCTCATCATATTCCTAGCTCTCACGGAGGATATGATACAACTATTGGATTTTGCCCTATCCCCCTCGAAGCGTAAGGTTACCCCTTCATCGCCTTCGAGTTCAAGTACTTTCGTGTAGCAATCGACCCTAGCATGATGCTTCTCAAGCCAATCCATCCCCAGGATTGCATCGAACTCAATCATACTCAGCGGTACGAGATCACACGACAAGTTTTGGCCCTCCACTTCCACCTCACACGATGGATAGTGGCTATCTCTCTCGATGTCTTCCCCTAGTGGTGTGGATACCAGTAGGGCCTGAGCCATCGGTACAAGCGGTTCATTGAATTCCCCGGCAAACGCCTCACTCACGAATGATCGTTGCGCCCCGATGTCAATAAGGATTCTTGCGTCTCTCTCGTTAATCTTTAGTGTTCCTACATTCATAAGCAATGTAAGACACACTCCCTACTTATTAGACTCATTTCTTAGGTTATAGAGTACCCCGGCTATGGTTTGGATGATCGTCATCTAACGCCCCATCCCGATTCCATCCCGGTTCCCACCTAAAAATCAACACCGTGCACCAATAAGGGAAAGCCGGCCGCTTTTCATGAAAGCCGGCCGGTTTTCGCACCTCGGCCTTCGGCTCGGAAGGAACGGTTACGTAAGCCGGCCGGTTTTCGCCAAAGCCGGCCGGTTTTTCATCGCCGAACATTTAATTGATTTAATTCCCATGAAAGACGTCCGGTTTTCACGAACGTCGGGCGACGTTCGTCGCCGTAGAATTTCAAATCAAATTTTTTTTTTTTATAAAAGCCGGCCGGTTCTTACGAATGCCGGCCGGTTTTCATTAGCAACGCCTCACACCGGAGACGCCTGAACACAAGCCGGCCGGTTTTTACAAAACTCGGCCGGTTTTTCTCTGCCGAAAGATTTTAGGAAAAATCAAGTCCGAAAACCGGGCGGCTTTCGTCAAAGTTGGGCGCCTATCGTCGCCGTAGAATTTTGCAAATAATTCGAAGGCGAAAGCCGGGCGGCTTCCGTCAATGCCGGGCGGCATCCGTCCCAGGTGGATATTCATCCACTTCTTCGAACTTGCACATCCCCGCTTGGCTAAAGGCCTTACAACTTGTACATTTTAAACACTTATAGTTCACACAAGGATTAACGTCAAAAGTTTAAGGAATTACCCGCAACCGAGTCCGGATTAGCACGAGCATCGGCTTCCGTCATTGCATAGACCCTAGCTTGGGCCTTCCCTTGGTTCATGGAGGGTGCGTTGCTTGTACTTGGCCCGCCGTGCCCCGTGCTCCCATGAGGTACTCCTGCCCGGTTCCTACTTGCCGTAGTCCCGCTGCTAGGTCCTGCACCCATGGCTCGCCCAAGTTGTGGGCAATTCGATCTCAAGTGTCCTGCCTCCCCACATTGGTAACACCGTGGGGGATCACGGCACTTGCCCGAGTGGTTTCTTTTGCAATTGTTGCACCTCATTACGCCCGAGCCCTGCGTCCTCGAACCTTGCCCTCCTGGGCCTTGATTTCCCCTAGATGGGGGTGCGGGTGTTCTAAAAGATCCACCTCCCCCGTGGTTCCCCCTTTTTCTAGAACCTTGAGGGCCGGTGCTCCCCCATTTCCTTTTCTTCGCCTCCTCAGCGTTTTTCATTTTCCTTTCCTCCCATTCTTTCTCTCCTTTCAAACCTTGTTCAACCACCTGACTAAACGTCATGTTAGGCAATTGTGTTGCCCTCTCACGCACGTCTAAATCCAAGGCATCCCAAAAGTGGTTGACCATTCGGTTTTCGTCGCAAGCATACTCCGGTATGAACTCGGCAAGCTCCCTGAATTTATGCTCAAGTTGCCTCACGGTATACTTGCCTCCTTGGGTCAAGTTGGTGTATTCCCTCCTTTTCAAGTTCACCTCAAAGTCGGAGTAGTATTGGTTGAAGAATTCCTGCCGGAAATTCTCCCAAGTGACATTCTCACCATACTTCCCCTTGACTCCGTCCCACCACGTGGACGCCATTCCTTCTAGCAACCTCGTTGCTACTCTCATCTTCATGTTTGGCGGCAGCTGCATATCAAGAGTCGCTTCATTGAATCTTTTGACCCACTCTGCCGCAACGGAGATATCTCCCGTTCCATCGAACGGCTTACACCCCAAATCTCTCGCTTCTTTGAGGTACTTCGAGATCCTTATTATTGGGACCTCAGCACCCCGATCTACTCGGGACTCTACATGTCCTCTAGATCCCACATGGCTTCCTCTTCTTGAAGCCCCTCCCAAAGCACGCCTTGCCTGGCGCCTTTGACGATCTTGTTGATACTGTCGGAGTAGTTCCTCCATTCTTTCAAGCGCGTCATTATCATCGCTCTCTTCACTCACATCGTCATATTCCCCATCATATGGGGTCTCAACCGGCTCTGTTCCCGGTTGATACGTTGAATCCTCCTCGGACTCATAAGACTCATTTACCATTTCAACATGACCGTCACTCACGGTCTGAGCTTGGCCTCCACGGCCTTGTCCCCTGGACACTCTAGAAGCCCCTCTACTGCCTTGCACGGACCCTCTCGGTGCCTGGCCAGTCGGGTTCCTTCTAGTTACTTTCCCGGTACGTTCCATTTCTGAAAGAAATTGAGAATGAGTCATTAGACTCGTATGAAATGTCAATTGACGGATAAGTACTTAAGACATCCTTTGGCTCAAGTCGCCGCCATGCCAATTTTTAAGGGTACCATCTTAACAATTAGAGACCTTGCAACTCAAGTACCAAAAGTTCTATAAGTACAAAACTTTATGCTCATGGTTTTCAAAATCATTGTCAAAAGAATTTTGAAGCTTCATTATGACGTTTACGGACTAAGGCTTTGATACCAATTAAATTGTCACGCCCCGGGCCTATCCGGACACGTCAACAACCCGCCGTACAGTACGAATAGTCAACCGCAGTCCGACTCATCCATACTATACAAGGCGTCTTGAATACCATTCACACATAGTACATCCATAAACAAGCATAATGTAAAATATTCATTTAAACAGCGAAAACATTTAATACAAGTGTTTATGCCACACTCGGCAAACATGGGCATACAAGCCCCCGAATGATTATTCAAAAATAATATCCATGAGCATTATTTAGATTGTTTTCAAAACAGAAACGGAAGAAGCACGAACCACGTCTTCTTCCCTTGATCTCCCCGAAGCAACGGGGGGTGGCAGCAACTCTTCAAGTTCTACCTGAAACTTTGAGGTGGCCTCCCCCGTGAAGGGGAGGTCAGTACTTGGAAGCATTTGACAAGTACAATGACAACTATACTAAGTATAATCAATGTTTCAATTTCTTAAGACCCTCAAATAGAGTGATATTATATCGTAGGCCGTAACCCCCGGTTACCCTGTTTTATAAATATACTTACTTTATATAAAGTCAAGTAGTCGGCCCGTGGGCCCATATTCATTTAGAATTTACCATTTTCACTTTCCGTGACCATGAGTCACGACAACCCCATAGGGTTCCCTCGAGTCCCGATTGTATAGCAAGGGCTCGGCCCAACTACATTTCTATACAATCCTTTAACTCAATTTAATATATCTAAATTTGTATGGCAAGGGCTCGGCCCAACTACGTTTCCATACCAACCATAACTTCATGGCAAGGGCTCGGCCCAACTACGTTTCCATGAAGATCACAATGCATGGCAAGGGCTCGGCCCAACTACGTTTCCATGCTAATCACGTTACATGGCAAGGGCTCGGCCCAACTACATTTCCATGTAACCCTAGAGTCCGACTCTAATTTATTTTCATAGCTCAATTCTCAAGCAAATCCTATGCCTAGAATCAATTCACTTGGATAGCCCTTAGGCCTACCCCTAACACACCTTAGTGTTCATACAATTCGACCTTAAAGCATCTCTTAAGACTACTTAAGGCATATCTATTCACAATCCTATCTCTTAGGATTAATTCCATCATTTATTTATATAAATCTCCTGACTAGTATTTCGATACTAGTCGAATAACCTTAGAACAACCAAGTTCTAAGTTCATAGCCAAATAGTTTACCTCAATTGATTTTCCAATCCAAATATGATTTAATCCCAATATCAAAAATATCACTTTTATCCATTCATGAATTTCATACATGAAGTAAAAGTATATTTTATCACAATTTTCATAGTTAATTCCATTACCATACCATTTCTTTCATATCACATAATCATACACAATTTCTTACAAATTTGTATATTATGCTCTTTTCCTTATAGACAATAGTCTTCTCATTCTTAGGCATTATTAATCATTAATAATCCTTAAAAAAAACATATTTAATTACCTTAGGTAATCTCATGAAATTAACCCAAAGATTATAAGCAATATAGTCAGCCATCCTCACCTTATGAAGTGCTGAAATAGTTGTCCTTGTTAAGCCCTCCGATCAACCCTCGTTCTAAACCGATCAAAAGCAAACTTCTGGGCAGAATGATGAAAGCCGGGCGGCTTTCACGAAAGATGGGCGGCTTTCGTGGTCTGCAACTACGAACAGCTCCCTTCAAGTGGCGGTTTCCGGCGGTTTCAACTCCTATCGATTCCACGACTCTTCTAAGTTAAATACCACCACTTTATAACATTATTCTACACTTTTAAACGTGTAGAACTCCATGTTTAATCCACCATATGACTTCTTAAAAATCATACAAAATAATACTAGTTAAAAGAGTAGAAGTTGTGTTCTTACCTCTTCTTCTTGCTCTTTCTTGTTGGGTTTTCTTTCTTGATGCTCCCTCTACCCTATGGCCTTGTTGAGATAACTCCCTGGAGCTCTTTCTCTCTTGTGTGGTTCGAATGAATGCCAAGATAGGAGAGCATCTCCATCCATCTAAGTCAACCCATAAAAACAAAGGGGTAGGGTCTTGGTGGGTGTGGTTTTTGTCCCTAGGAGGTTTCCTCCTTGATTTGTCCGCACAACCCATCCCCAATTGCCCCATTTTGACTATTTTGAGTCTCAAAGACTTGTGGGAAAAGTCCCACTTGGGTGTAGAAAGTTTCTCCCAATTATTCCTGCTATTTTCGGTAGGTTGGGCCAAAATAACACTCGAGTTGTCCAAATGTTTTTATCAACTTTGGTTGACCCTTTATTGGGCTTCAATTATTATTACAACGACCTAACTAAATATCTAGTAGCCCATTCTCATTATTATGGGCCCGATAAAAAAATTTAATTAATCTCGCATTAATTAAATATACCCAATCTGTTACACGATTTTATTCGCCAGAAATTCAAATACATATCAAATTTCAAATTCAAGTACATCCGGGTGCGGTGTCACATTGAGTGTTCTTGATTTCTGATCTAGGGATCTGAAATAGGGTGGACTTATACTTAATGTTTGTGGGTGTGTTTCTTGGATGAAATAGGGTTGGGATGTTTCTTCATTTTAAGATGAAGTTTGCCTGAATCTCTAAGTCTGCCATACATGCAAATTCCTGGAATTTCACATTCACCCAAATGAGTCTCTTAAACTGGGTGGTTCTGGTTTGCCTCTTTAATTCATCTTTGGGGTTTGAAACTGCAGAACGCCAGAATTGCCATCCATCTGATTTCACTGCCCTGAAGCAATTTGCAGGAAACTTGACCAAAGGGTCCATTTTCTCAACATGGTCCGCCGGCGAATCTAATTGCTGTGAATGGGATGGTGTTGCCTGTGAAGATGATGATGATGATGATGATGATGATAGCAGGAGGGTGATCAAGTTGAATTTATCTAGGAAGGGGTTACAAGGGTCAATTTCTCTTGCCTTGGAAAATTTGGATAATTTACAGTTACTTGATCTTTCACATAATGATCTTAAAGGTGAGATTCCCTTGGATTTCTCTAAACTCAAGCAGTTGAAAGTTCTTAATTTGAGCTACGACTCATTTGATGGGCCAATTCTGGAGGCACTCAATGGGCTGGAATCACTCCACACAGTCAACATATCCAACAATTTATTCACTGGAGACTTAACTGATTTTTGCAGCATTTCAAACAACCTTAAAGTCTTGGATTTCTCAACCAACCTTTTTTCCGGGGGGCTTGATGGTTTAAATGAGTGCAGTTTGCCTCTCCAGGAGATGCATTTGGACTCAAATCTTTTCTCTGGGCAAATTCCAGAGTCTTTGTACTTAGTGTCCTCATTTGAGCATCTTTCGCTCTCTTCCAATAATCTCACTGGCCAGTTAAGTCAGAACCTCAGTAAGCTGTCGAATCTCAAATCATTAATTTTATATGACAACCAATTGTCTGGTGTTATACCTGATGTGTTTGGGAATTTGACACAACTAGAGTTATTGGATATTAGTTCAAATAAGTTTATAGGGCCATTTCCTTCAACTCTAGCACTTTGTTCTACCCTAAAAGATATTGTTCTTAGGAACAATTCTTTGTCTGGCCCTATTGATCTTGACTTCACTGGACTGCCCAATCTCACCAGCCTTGTTCTTGGAACGAACCATCTGTCGGGTCCCCTTCCTGAATCTCTCTCAAGTTGTAAACAGTTGAAAATTCTGAGTCTTGCCAAGAACAGGTTTACCGGTTTAGTCCCTGAGAGTTACACATACCTCTCATCTCTTGTCTTTTTCTCAGTTTCCAATAACAGTATGGAAAATCTGCCAGTTGCTTTGTCTGTTCTTCAGCATTGCCACAACCTTTCCGCCCTTATTCTCACCAGAAACTTCCAAGGTGAAGAAATTCCCAAGAATGTGACTGGATTTGTGAAGCTGGCTACTTTTTCTATAGGGAATTGCTACCTTCGTGGTCAAATCCCTATATGGATATCTAACTGTACCAAATTGCAAATTCTTGACTTGTCTTGGAACAAGTTGGATGGCAGCATTCCTTCTTGGATTGGGAAAATGGAGAATTTGTTTTACATTGACTTTTCAAATAATTCACTCACTGGTGAAATCCCTAAAAGTTTGACGGAGCTAAAGAGTCTCTCATCCCCTACTAGTGATCCATCCAGTCTGAATGCATCAACTGGCATTCCATTGTTTATAAAGAGAAACCAAACAAGCAATGGTTTACAGTACAACCAAGCTACCAGCTTTCCTCCTGCTATATATTTGAGCAATAACAGATTAAGTGGGACAATCTTGCCCGAGATTGGACAGTTGAGATATCTCCATGTTTTGGATTTAAGCCGGAACAACATAACTGGGACTATTCCTGGCACCATATCAAATATGTTGAATCTTGAGGTTCTGGATTTATCTAACAATGAACTCTATGGATCTATCCCACTTTCATTAGATAAGCTTACCTTCCTCTCAAAGTTCAATGTGGCTAACAATCGCTTGCAGGGTGGGATCCCGACCGGAGGCCAGTTTTTTAGCTTTCCCAGCTCAAGCTTTGGAGGAAACCCTGGGCTTTGTGGAAAGTTTGTTTCTCCCTGTGATGGTGGAGGCCTTGGACCTACCATCACCCCTTCTTCCCATAACAGGTTGGGTAGAAAGGGTGTTATTGGAATCACAGTCGGCGTAACGATCGGAGTTTCAATGCTTGTTTCGTATGTGATCCTAAGAGCATCTGGAAGATATATCAATGACCAAACACAAGACTCAGAGGAAGAGGTGGGCATATCTACCAGATTCTCTGATTCATTTAACCCGTCCAAGCTGGTCCTTTTCAAGAACTCAGATTGCAAGGATATGACAGTGGCAGAATTACTGAGATCAACAAACGACTTCAGCGAATCGAGCATTGTTGGCTGTGGAGGGTTCGGTGTTGTCTACAAAGTTGACTTGCCTAACGGTACTAAAGTAGCAATCAAGAAGCTTTCCGGGGATGGATATCAGCTGGAACGTGAATTCCATGCAGAAGTGGAAGCCCTCTCGACAGCTCAGCATGAAAACCTCGTCTCTCTCCAAGGGTATTGCAGCCATGGGAACGATAGGCTACTAATATACTCTTACATGGAAAACGGAAGTCTTGATTATTGGTTACACGAAAGGCTGGATAGCGATAGTCTATGCTTATCATGGAACACAAGGCTAAAGATAGCACTGGGTGCTGCTAGGGGATTATCCTATCTCCATAAGGAACCAAACATAGTTCACCGCGATATTAAAAGCAGCAACATTCTTCTCGATGAAAGATTCGAAGCCCATTTAGCTGATTTCGGGCTTGCAAGGTTACTATGTCCCTATGATACACATGTCACGACGGATCTAGTTGGAACGCTGGGCTACATTCCTCCTGAATATAGTCAGGCATTGACAACAACTTTTAGGGGGGACGTTTATAGCTATGGCGTTGTTCTCTTGGAGCTTGTGACTGGAAAGCGGCCTGTGGAAGTGGGCAAAGGAAAGAATTGCAGAGACTTGGTGTCATGGGTGTTTCAGATGAAATCTGAGAACCGGGAGGAGGAAATATTTGATCCTTCTATATGGGATATAGAATGTAAGAAGCAATTCGTGGAGGTGTTGGGTATAGCTTGTAAATGTGTAGACCGAGAACCAAGGCAGAGACCTGCCATTGATCAAGTAGTTTTATGGCTTGAAGCAGCAATTGATCCCGGGAAAGCCAGCATATGGAAGTAAAACATACTAGGAATATATTTCTTCAAATACGATCATCATTGATTTTTCCTAAAATCGGAACTCGTGGACTCGGAAGGAGAATGTTATTACTTTGATTCTTTTCTCAATGAGTCATGAGTGCTATTTTTAAGATTAAATCAAAATGATGACTCATATTTATGAACATCGTTCATGCCTTGTTTCTCTTTTCCTTAATCTCATTTACTTGTAATTTCATATACAAGTATACAACATAGGTTTGCTTATATAGAAGTGTACTGATTGAGAAGATA